>QQSS02186266.1:0-13653 GCA_003687565.2 Craspedacusta sowerbii | reverse complement strand
GTATGTATGTATGTATGTATGTATGTATGTATGTATGTATGTATGTATGTATGTATGTATGTATGTATGTATACATGAATGAACATATGCAAGCACACATGCATCAATGTATTTACAATGCATGAATGTGTTGAGTGATCTCAAGCAAACGATCTTTCATCAGCCCCAACATTAAATAGAATAAGACCGGTTGCCTGAGTCGGAGCAAAACCAGCAAAACTTCCAAGCGCTCATTTATCGCTAGGTATATTTGCCACAACTTACCTGGCTTGTTATTCTCATAACATCATTTAACCTTTGAGCCTTGGCGAGGCGTTCTTCAATTGGAATCAGTTTGTCGGAAAAGGCCAGAACACAGCAATGAGGTTCTTTCTTTTTCGTTACTAAAAGCATAGCTGCAGCAGCCATGGCCGGAGTAAGAGTAGGACACCCGAAACAGCCGCGAAAGCCCATAGAACCGCTCACATCAAGCGCCAGGAGGTACCTTAGATTCGTCGGCTCTACGTTCTAAAGAAGTCCATCATTATCCCGGGCAAAAGATTGAATTTCAATTTTTAAAACGACCACAACAACAACAACAAAAAAAAAAAAAAACATCTGAGATTAAAAACACGAAGCCTTGTACAAGCAAGAGACAGGACGAGTTAAAAATAAAATGAAATTTAAAATACGAGTAAAACGTAAGACAAAAACGACCAGATCTTTCAGTTTGAAAAATCCATCAAACACAGAAAACTGCGAACGAATGGACGCAAGCAGGCACCGATGACTGTTTACTGGGCCAGCACTACAACTAGGCAGCATTTCCAAGCGCGCACATACATGCGCAACAAGCAGTTTATCCTCCTGACACAACTAAAACAATCCACAGACACGAAATACCCATTCACGAATGACACAATCTACGGCCAGGATGTCAAAACCAATAACATTAAGATTTTTTAATTCGAAGCAATATTCAGTCAGTAGGGCAAGTAAGCTTTAAGATGTTTCTGGGGCTAACTTAGATTAAATGACCTCATTTTACAGCATTATCTTAGAAGGAGACTCTCCTAACACACTGTGGGGCCAGACTGACCAAGCCAACGTTAAAAGCCCCATATCCGCCAAGCAGCGGCTACAATTACGTACTTTGAATGCCATGTAGAATGCATCGTCAAGGGCTGTGCAGATGCTTTTATCGGGGGTCCATTTGCTGTCCGAGTGCTCCCCGCCAGCACCACTTTGATACTGCTTCAGTGCGACAAGGATCGTAATCGGGTGAATGCGAGCCTTAGTCAAGCGATTCTGATCCCTCAGCGCGTTCAGAACAAGGGCACGGCTTTCGTCGGCGCTGCCATCGGTAAACATGCCCAGTGCTGACATGCGGCCGAGATTCCGTATAAGCGCAGTCATGGGCATGTCTTTCAGAAGCGCACGCCACACCTGAAAGATTTATAGAGAGCTCTTGAAGTTAAAATATTGCTTAGCCATTCAGTCACAGTCGTTCGGCACATTTCTCATTCGCATCCCTGGACATTTCATATCACGCCTAAAAACAAGTCTTTTCTGCTAGGAGAACTAAGCCATGCATACGGCAAGTCGTACCGATACGTTGTGTGAAACACAAGCACAACACTAGAAACATCCCATCAACAAACATGCCCCACCCACCCCCACCCCGTCGGGAGGGCAAAGAAGGCATCGCAATAGCCATAGACCATAAAGCCATAAAGCCACAAGCAAGAAATGAGACTGAACAACTTGTGTCACCAAGGATGTGGAGTTACCGAGAAAAAGTTCGAAAATATATGTACTGACAAAAAAAAAAAAATTTAAAAAAAGCGAGTATGCTGCCAGTAGCTGCAACTTTGCTATCTATTCTAAACTCGGACGGTTTGCAGGACTACAGTATGATATCACTTGAAAATCACTAAAAAAATGTATGTAAGTCCACTTAACTCTATCCTCTATCAAAATAACTACATGTTTGCTCACACTGTTCACAGCACACTACAACAGCACTTTCGTTTTCAGTTTGAAATAAAGCAAAAATTAGCCTTGATCCGCTCCTACATAGACTAAAATTTGACTGCCCATGAGTTGACATACGATGAGTTGACGTGGGATGAGTTGAACTGCACCCATCAACGTGAAACCGCAGTCTCTGGACTTTCCTCAAGTAGACCAACTCAGCAATTTAATTTAGTTTAGATGCTCTTCAACTGGAGACACTTTTTGACTCCTGTAAACTTGCGGGCTAGAGCTGGCGCGGCAAAGACTTTTCAATTATTCACTGTCAATAGCGATTTTCAAGAATGCCCAGAAGTTTGTTCCCCTTCTACATCTCCCGCGACACCATCATATCAGCGAATGTTTCCGAAATTTTTATTATGAATATCACCGTTAGGTTCGAACCAATAAGTAAAAAAAAAAAATTTTGCTGCACGAAAGCAGCAGCACTACAAGCCTCTCATAGCCAGACTATCCACGCCCAATCCTTAGACTTCCTGAACCTGTTCGTTGGAGCAGCAGAAATCATTAGCAGCGAGGGGCGCAATTTTTTTCGATTAGAAGGAGTTTGGTATCAGCCATATAGCATTTAAGTAACTCCTTAACGGTATAAAAATATATATGAATGCGCACAACTGACTACATCTTTTGCTAAAGAGAATAACTCTATCTTACACAAGCTTTTAAGCCTGGTAGCAACGACGTCAACTGACATGCCATTCCCGCATTGAGATCAGCAAGCCAATTGTAGCTGCAGTTTCGACAAAAATTATTCTTCTTATTACTGTTCTCATATTATAGTCATCACTAACATAGAACATGAACATGCTAGGCGAGTTCATAGCAACGTATTGAGCATTCTTTTTATGACCTTCAATCAAACCAAGCTATTGTTCCTGTGTGACAAATGCCGGAAAGAACATCAGGCGTAGCGCAATGGCTACCAACGAACGGTACAACGCGGAAAGCACAAAGGGCGCAATAAAGCTTCCACTTGCCTAGCAGCTTTCCACGGTACGTCGTCTTTAACCGGAGTCAGTCCGCGTCATTTGCATAGCGCTGAAAACACTAGAGATCCAGCGCAAGTTACCTTTCACGACCTATGGTCTACCAGTCATGCCGCAACATTTTTCATAATACTTTCCTTTCTTTAAATTTAAGCAAACAAAAAAGAAAATTAATATAAAACCTCTCCCTGATCTCAATTTCATTTTAAATATTATTTTATCAAAAGGGCATAGTACTTCCAACCCCGGACAATTCATCTTCCATGTTCAATGACTTCAAAGGAACTTTGATAACTTGCCTGGAACGCATATGCCTTTCTGAATGAAAGCTCCGTCTTCAAAAAGTCTACCGAACAAGTTCTTTCTAATCCTTAGACTATTTCTAATCATTATTACTGTACTAACCTCCGCACGTGTCTAAGACCGACAAGAAGGATCCAGTTACTACCTCTCTAAGGTGCCATCAAGAAGCACCACAGTCTTACCGGCGTGTAACCACCGTTGTCTGAACACTTGCCAACGTGTACAACAAACTTGCACAACCTTGATTCGCCCCGACGACCTCCTGATACAAACGTTAACAATACTCCATTTTGACGAGTAAACCAATGCTAGCTTGCTTTTGCAATTAACGAAATATTCAAATGCGTAGTAGAGCTGTCCTTGATAGCTACCAGAAAATGAAAATTTTATCATACTGCTATAGGCATTCTCCAGCAACTTTCTAGACTCCACTATGCAGCAAAATCCTTTATCGCTCTATAGTCTTAGTAACTGCCAATATGGAACCTCGCACCATCCAACTTAATAAAGAAATTCATAATTAAAAGAACGTCGACAAGCAAAGTCTGCGGCTTTACCTGACGGAGTCAAAACACAGTTGAGTTTTTTGGGAATAACATGTCAGCATGGAGTTGTGGTGACTACGCCAGTTTACCAATCTAGCGAACGAAGGACGCGGGAAAAAAGAAGCTTTAAAATTTTGATTATGGACGGCCATTAGTATCCAAGAGTATCCACACTCTGAGCAGAGTAACATATCCTGCACTGCAAAAAGGAATCCTGATTATCCTCACCGTGCTTTCCGATGTCGGTAAAGCACTCATGAGTCGCTTTCAAGACCGGTCGCAATCCAGGAAACAACATCCGAAGCGCAAGATTCAATCGCCCTTTAAGGAAGACCGAGGAGCTTAATTTTTAACAAATCTTTACCACCAAAATGTTGTCCCAGTTCAACCAAATTAAATGCCTTTAATATAATAGAGCTTTCCGGTAATTTAAATAGGTTTTAAGGTATAAAACCAAGGTCATCTACGCAACTTGACGAGTTGACATGACGTAAACTTCCATCATTACATTGGCTTGTTGTTGTATCACAACAACATTAAAATAAAATAAACTTTACGGCAATCTTCACATAATACAGTCAATAAAACCGCTTCGCTCTGGCATAAAGGGCAAATTCCAATGATAACAAAATCGCCATATAAAACTACAACAGATCTAACATGAGCAAGAACTTAAAAAAAAAACTTAAAGCATAGCAAAAAGGGATTGCGGGAGCACGTGGCGGCATCGCAATTCATACTCCAGCGAAAAGAGAGCCACACAAACGATAGCTACACCAGGTCCCGCAGCTGCTCTATGGAAGCAAGTGGTCTCACGGCTATGACTTGAAGACTAAAGTCTGCACCAAAATATTTGACAGCCTTGCCATAAGTTGAGTATCAATTCGTCGACTTAGGCAGAAGCATCAAGCTCAGAAATTACCAAGGCTCAAAGCAGAGTTGTCCTCAAACTCCATAAGCTACACATTCAGCCAACTGAAGCGCGCAATAGTCCTTCATCGCTTTCAAGTGTTGCCATACTTGACTATACATACATACGTACCAATTGGAAGAGGCAAGCTAAAGCTTCTAAAGCCTATCTTTCAGGCAATTGAAATATGGAAGTTGACCAATAGCATCAAAGCATTGCGCATTCCATCGCACGTTCCGAAAAAGGCTGAATTGCAGGCGCACATGTTCTTTGGGACTAAAGATTAGCAAACAGTTTCTATACTTAGCATGGAAAAATCATATTACGGAAATCAAGATTGCTGCAGTATTCCTAGTATGTATAGGACCAGGACGCAAATATGTATTGTGTATTCTCAAGGGTTTACGCTCTTTAAGAGACATCCAGAACAACGGCTCATTGACAACCGTACACGAACGCAATAGAAAATGATGCAGGCGGTTTAGTTGCAAGCGGTTTTGCTAGAAGATGTACCTTCCCATGTTGTGATTCAAATCTTCAGGAAAGTCAACCCAGCAACGTCTACAGGAGTTATCAAAACTCGTCCTTGGCTTCCCTGGTGCCATTCCTGAAGAAGTCCCATTTCTGAGCACTAAACCCTGCATAATGTATGGTCAACATCCAGCCAACTCTAAAATCTAAGTATTCAAACAACAATGTAAATTAAAACCATAAGGAAATCTGCTATCATAAAACATTTCTGGTTTGCCTTGATTTGAAAATGGAGATCACAGCCCCAGAAGCTGCAAACGCTGCAACCAGCTGAAAGTGCTCCAGTCCTCAATGATTACCTCAGTTAAACCATAAACCAACCGATGGCAAGTGCGTGGCAGAAACTCCGCCATGGACGGTCCTAAGTCCGGCTGCGAAAGGAGGAAGGCTGGGCGTCGGGTTAGCAACCCGACCCCGTGAAAACCCCTTCGCTACTGAAACGGTAAGAAATAATCAGCAAAAGCGACTAATCCGCAGCGAAGATGGTCGCTTTTTTACGACGGCAATGAAACAAAGCCCACGGGTCGTCCACCACCCGATGGAAGGTAACATCTTCAATGCAAAGAAATTAACTAAAATTGGATCCTGGAATGTACGAACACTCCTGCAGTGTGGGAGCTTAGCCCAACTACTCAAAGAATTCGACTACTACAATTCACTAGACATACTCGCAGTGTGCGAAATGCGCTGCACCAGCAGTAGGAGTTGACCACTGAGGGCAAGATCATCCTTTACTCTGGACACGACACCGAACAAGCTCGAGGCGTTGGACTGATCATGACCGCTAGAGCAACATCGGCTCTCGCAAGCCGGAAACCCGTCAGCGACCGAATCATCTTAGCCCGCTTCCAAACAAGCATCATTAAAACAGTTTATCCAAATATACGCTCCCATTGAGGACGCAGACGAAGACATCAAAGACGCCTTCTACGACCAACTCCAAGAAGTCTTAGAAGGCACTCCACGTCACGACGTCATCATCCTCATTGGCGACTTCAATGCTAAGATCAACGCGAACTGGCGTGGTCTTGAACACGTGGTGGGTCCATACGGGTCAGCGGATGAGGCCAATGACAACGGGGACCGGCTAATATCCTTCTGCTCGATGAACGGTCTCTCGATCGGCACGTTTTTTGAACACAAATTAATCCACAAGAAGACATGGAGATCTCCAGATGGCCAAACAATAAGCGAAATCGATTTTACTTGCATCAGCAAGCAGTGGCGTTAATCAATGCTAGATGTGAGAGCCGGCAGAGGGGCGGAAATTGGTTCGGACCACTACCTCCTACGATCGAATTTTAGTCTCCATTTAAAGCGGCAACAAACCCGGCACGAACTACCACGTCCTTTTGCAGTGGACCGTCTGAAAGACCGTGATATAGCTGAGCAGTTCAAGATCGAACTAAGCAACCGCTTCCAGGCCCTAGCTGAGGAAGACGAAGTCGAAAACCACTGGTCTAAGATAAAAGTAGCGATTATACAATACGCCAAAACCGTGCTTGTGCGAAGACGAGGGACATACAAGGAGCGGTGGATCCAAGGACGAACGTGGGACCTCATCGCTAAGCGAAGAATGGCAGAAGACCGCGACCAAGCGCACGCTGAAGCAGAGAGATTAAGAACGGCAACGATATATCGTGAACTAGACCTGAGTGTGAAACGAAGCTGTCGTAGAGTCAAGCGAAATGGGCTGAAAAAAAAAGGACAGGAAACGCAAGAGGCAGCGAATCGTAACGACACCAAGATGCTCTACCGTATAGTCCGAGACCTTGCAGGATCGAGAAGCGGTCAAGGAACACCTATCAAAGGCAAAGATGGGAAAATGCTTCTGAGCGACGAAGAGAAAGCGGCACGCTGGGCAGAGCATTTCAATGAAACCCTAAACCAACCGCCACCTACAACCACCTTCACCTTCATGCAGCCCGACTGCGACAACCCCTTAAATGTTAGGATTGATGCTATCACGACAATTGAAACTGCCATGGCAGTTCGACTACTCAAGAATGGCAGAGCGCCAGGCCTGGACATGGTGTCAGCAGAAATGCTCAAGCACGGTGGACAGAGCCTTGTCGATGCATAGAAAAATCGTCTGAACTCATGTTGGATGTCGGCAACAGTACCAGAGGACTGGAGAAAAAGAGTCATAATGAGGCAACCAAATAAAGGCAACCTGGCGGACTGCAATAACTGGCGAGGGATCACCCTCCTTTCGGTCCCTGGAAAGGTGTTCAGCATCATCTTACTTCAAAGACTGCCGAAAAAAGTTGACGAAAAACTCCGCGAGGAACAAGCCGGATTTCGCAGTGGTCGGTCTTCTATAGAGCAAATTTTTGTTCTAAGAACAATCATCGAACAGAGCTTGGAATATCAGCAAAAGCTATCTATTAACTTCGTGAATTTTACAAAGGCATTTTATAGCATTCACAGAGAATCTCCTTGGAGTATCGCCTGCGCATATGGCATTCTACAGAAATTCATCGATATCTTTCAGAGCCTTTATCGCGGATCCAGTTGCTGTGTTCGCAAAGAAGGTGGTAACACGGCATTTTTTGCCATCCACACCTTCGTCAGACAAGGACGTGTTATTTCTCCCTTCTTGTTTCTGTTAAGCATCGATTTCGTTATGCGGTCTGTCATGGACCGCGAGGGCTACGGAATACCATGGATACCACCCGCTCGCCTTACCGACCTAGATTTCGCCGATGACATCGCATTGCTCGCTGACACCCGTAGGCATTTGAAGGACATCACGATCAGCCTTGAACAAGAAGCTGCCAAGGTGGGATTACGGATCAGTGGAAAGAAATCAAAAGCCATGCGGGCATAAAGCAAGCGGCGATGCCATCTGCGTAGGACAAGACCAACTGGAAGAAGTTGACCAATTCACCTATCTCGGAAGTGCGTTCGCAAAGGACGGAGACGCCGACCACGATGTCACCCTCAGCACTGCGAAAGCGGGAGCTGTTTTCCGGCAACTCAAGCCAATTTGGTCGACTAGCACCATCGACACGGCGGAAAAAATTCGCCTTATTGCATCGCCATCCCAAAAGCGACCTATGCATGTGAAACGTGGAAAGTAAACGCAAAGATTGGACGACGACTTAACGTCGCACAGCAAAGATGGTCGCGACATTTCCCTCGCATCTCATATCGAGACCGCATTACCAATGAAGAGGTCCTACGCCAAGCACTCTCCGGGCCCCCAAACGACATCGTGACTGAGAAGCGCCTCAGATTCACTGGACACATTTTTAGACAAAGGAATCCACGCGCAACAAAAACAGCTCTATACCACCCAGAGGCAGGCGGAAGCAAGGCTGACCGGGAACAACATGGCGCCGGACCCTCATCGACGCACTACATGCCCTGAAGATCTCCTGGGATGAAGCAGAAGTCGCCACAACGGATCGTTCACGCTGGAAAATACTTGATGCCCACTGCGCCGAACGGCGCAGAAGGAACTAAGTCTAAGTTAGTATGTTGCAGAAGAAAGACCATTAAAAAAAACACCAAAAATGCTCACTGTTTTAATGGAAGTATTATTACACAAATTAAGAATTAGGAAGCCTTGGTAACATCAAAATCTAAGAAATACTTTAATAATGGAATTACCCAAAGATCTTGATGATTTCAAACAAGAAAAATAAATAGTAAAATCATTGAAAGTTGCAAATGATATGTGAAAAGAGGAGCTTACCTAAAGCAATAGTTCAGTAAACTTATCACTTACGTTGATGACCTGAGCTTTTAAGCAGAATTGCTTTTTCCCGTGTGCAAGCGGATGACGTACATATTGCTTGCTATCAATTCATGTGCAGCTTGTGACATGATGACTGCGAAGCTCTTGATACTAGACTTGTACCTCCACAAATAAGCAAACTAAAGTCCAACTCACGATTCTTAAAGCAGTATGGCATCATGACAGGGAGGAAATAAAATTTAAGGAGATTTTCTGCAATAGCAATTATTAGTTAAGACTTACCATAACAGAGGACATCATTTCTGTAGGAAGGTGCTCTCTAACAATTTGCAGACCATCCTGCCTACCCTGATATATCTCCATCAATTGTATTAAAGCCTTTTCCTCTCCAGGCCTCATCTTCAAAATAGTTTCAAGCGTTTTCAGATAATCAAAAATGCTTTTCATAGCATCAGTGCAATCAGCACCACCATTTACAAACAAGGTATCAACTTTGGGAAACCCTTTTACCACATACTTAAGAACTAAGTCTTTAGCTTGTTTAGCTGGGTCTGACGCATTGATACGCGGATGTGCAAAAGCCAAGAGTTCTTTGTGGGACCATGAATGGCGAGATTTGTACTTAGTCACAAGTACAGCAAGGCGTTCCGGAGTTTTATCTTGGTACCATTTAGAAATACCGTGACGACGCAACCGGCCCCAGCCAAGGCTTTTTCTAGCTCCTACCAAGTGCTTTTTTTTGCTTTTCTTCTTCTTCGTAGTTTTAGTTGCCCCATCAGTCTGCTTAACTTCACTTTTTTTGACTTGATGCTCATTTTTTTTGCTTTGATCCTCAATTTGTTTACCTTTCCTCTGATCAAAAATGGCTTGACAGCTATTTATAAACAGGAATAATTGTGTTGGTATTCGACAAATCTCCACAAGACTCCTGTATGCAGCCTGGCGCACCTTAACATGTTCGCAAGTAGCACAGATAGCCAGACAGGTAAGGAGCTGGTCCTCTTTAGCACACCTACCAGCAACACTGTACTCTTTTAATAACTTCACTACAGCTTCTCCATCCCCCCTCCGCAACAAGCTTTGTATACACGTAATGTCTTCCCTTGCCACCTCCTTGGCATCAGCATAGTAGGTACCATGTTCATTTCCGATGACAATATACCGACGCAGCCGAATCATGTCACATACTTTAAAAACCATCCCACCAGCATGATTCACTACTGGCTCCGCCCTATTATTGCCTACTTCCATGGGTTCTCTGTGTCTATCTAAGTTCAACTCTGGTGCATTGCCTGCCGCAGGAAGGGCAGCTACGATTGGCAAATTAGGTTCCAAGGAGTTAAGCCTTGATTCAGCAGATTCTGCCGGAGCTACCTCCACCACTTCCATTTCAGGTAAGCCAGCAATGATTTCATGTTGTCCTTGCTCGTCAGCAGCTGCGAAGAACAAAGCCGTTGTTGTATGCTCTAGCAGCAACTTCAAGAAAACCAGAGAAACACTACAAATCTTGAATTGTTTGGCAATTGGAGGAAAGACTTGAAAATAACAACAAAAAAAAGCGTTAAAACTGCAAAAAACCTTAGCATTATTTTAAATAGAGCTTATACTATATGGCATGCATAACACAAATGCATTAAAACATCATACACATAATATACAAATCTTTTAAATTTTACCTTGCTCATCCACATCTCCTGAATTTTCTTGTGCATCGCGATCTGGCACTATGTCTTTACTATCAATCGTACCCATATCAGTGAAAATCACTCTTACACAAAATTTAGGTTAATTCACATGGAACGAAATAAGGTTACGCAAAAGCGAAGGACAATTCACATCTTCAACATGGACCGACAGGGCTGACCCATGCTACGTATTAACACATCGGGGTTTCCCCTAACGAAAATGGACTGGCCCCATGTAAATGCGACTCCTAATGTCATATTCCGCCAGGACGTGGCAAGGCCACGTCTCCTTCAGAAGCAACCATCTGAAATGAGATTCTTCGGAGACGGTTCTTGCGAAAACCAGCAGCACTCTGGAAAAAATGAAATAATAAAATGAAAAAAGATACCAGAAAGCCCAAAGGATATGGCATTTCTAGACATAATCCACATCTACTAATTCACCAGGAGCTTTTGTAATGATAGTATACGAACAAAGCTCTGTTTGCGAATGGAGGCGATTGAAAACATAGGCTCTGTGTGGACCTGTCCTTAAACTGGAAGAAAGATGGCTACCGCGACTGCGCATAACCCAGTGAATTTCTTACGTGGCCAATTTAAAAACTCGGCTCCTGGTGTGATATGAGCCTCTCTGTACAGTATTTGGTGCTCTAGGCCACAACACACTTCGCATTTATGGAAAAATGCCTCTGTAGTCGTTAGTTAGCAAGTTATAATGTCGTACAGTTCTCACCAATTACACAGCTCTCGTGGTCTAGTGGTAAGCGCTCTGCTTTCTACTCCAGCGATCCGGGTTCGGTTTCGTGCACGTCATTGATGAGCCCCAAGTAGGGCAAAGCGCTTCTGGCGTTGGGGGAGTGGAGGAAGTGATGAGTTTCAAAACCTCAAGATCATTTAAAATGATTCTTTTCTTATTAAATTATTGTATTCTCTCATTTTGGTCTATCATGTTAGTCTGTCAAGAGCCATCTATGTTTACATTGGCACTAGTTAAAGTGTGGTGCAGTGTCTTAACAATATACGATGAGCGATCCCGGCATTGTTTGTTTAGTTTTTTCAGTGATACGAAAGATTGCGTGACAAGTGCTGCTTACATTGCAAGTCTGATTGTGAATATAGGCGCCTTCGATTATATGTCCCGTTAGTTTGTACGAAGTGGTGTGTTCACTCAGAGGTGAACCACAAGGTAACGCTACGATTTAGTGAACATCGGATTCTCGGAACAAGGCCTCCAATACTTTCTCGATTAGTTCAAATCCCTGCATGGGCTTTCTTAATAGCGACCCGGCGAGTTTTGCATCCGGAGTTTATCGTTACTAGTAAGATATGTAAAATATCGAAGAATGAGTGATACAGACGGTATACAGCAGTACGGACACTTGGTTGGGTCTTTTTTTCTTCACATTGTTTGATGCCGTTTGCAAAGTATACAGGTTGAAATTGCTGAATGGATGAGACTGTTTTGATATTTTATATGCATGTGAAAGTTCTTGGAACTTAACAACAACAACAACAACAACAACAACAACAACAACAACAACAATAACAACAACAACAACACCAACAACAACAACAAAAACGAAATATATTGCCACTAGTCACACACATCAGTATGGGATCGGTAGGTTTGAAAGCAAGTGCACATCCTGTAAGCATGTAGCACTCAGATTTCAGATGCATGAAATGCAGATTGCAGATGAAAAAGGGAACCATATAGGTTATCTACTGAGAAAACATCTGCGAACTGAAATGTGAGGATCCAATCGGAACTCAACCAACACCAATTTAAGAAAATTCCTACTTAAATCCAACCAACTTATTAGTGTCTGTCAAAAGACGACCTACAAAATTGCAAATGTAAAATTTACTAACATTTTACGTATGACAGATTGAGATGGCAAATGAAAGAATGCGAAATGTTAAATTTACCCAAATAAAGACAGGCAAGAATTAAATTAACCAAGAGACCAAGCAAGCGGAGCTGATGTCAGATACCTTCCCTGTAATTTAGCAATCTCAATAACAAAAGGCAAGCGCTGACTTTCTTGCGATGCCATACGAACTCCGGAAGTTGCGCTTGCGATTGATCAACAAAAAGCAGGATCGTTCACTATCGGAAAAGATTCGCTCGTTTTCCGAAACAAGCGATGCGATACGATTCGGGTTTGACGAAACGATTCAAGCGAGCCAAACAGAACTTGCGGATCCAAGGTCTAGGTATCGTTCCGATCAAGAAGGGTTAGGAGATGACCTACAGGATATAAGTCCACTGATCTAAGCGGCTGGTCGAGGCCATACAATTATTTTGACCACACACCTGTAGTGTTCGCAGCCATGAAGGACGAACCGAACAATAACGTCTTTGTATATAATTCATAGTCAGAAGGTTTTGCGGCGGCGTTGGTTTTAGACACAGAAAGATGGCGTGCGAGCGTGCAGGCAGAAAGAATGCTCTTGTTTTTATCTACGGGTATCCAGTCGGCATTTACTAGGTTTATTAAAAATTAAAATCTGGCGACAAAGGTAAATTAGAATATTATTTGTGGATTCAACTCCGAAGCAACGTGGAATATTTGCACGAAATTTCAATTCTGGAGAATTGCAAACTATCCTTGTGTACTGTTCAAGATTTAATTCTAAACTGTTTTTGTGCATTCATCGAGTGCAAGGGAGTGCGCGAGGGCCTGTTTGCTGTTGTTTTCTAGGTTTGGTTTGTTACTACCTGGGTGAAATTTGCCTTAGGCCCCAAAACACGCTGTTTTAAAACACACACGCACCATGGCTCAAGCTTTACAACTCGCATCGCCGGCCACGTTCGATCCTACTGGGGACCCAACCTCGGTTGCTCAACGCCGGAAGCGTTGGCGAACATCATTCGAGTACTTTATGACAGTGAGTGGCATCGTTGATGATACGCAAAAGCGCGCCTGCTTGCTGCATGTGCTTGGTGCGGCCACACAGGAAATCTTCGAAACCT
>QQSS02186255.1:0-13653 GCA_003687565.2 Craspedacusta sowerbii | reverse complement strand
TAATAATAATAATTATAATAATAATAATAATAATAATAATAATAATAATAATAATAATAATAATAATAATAATAATAGTATTAATAGTAATAATGCTACTACTACTACTACTGCTACTACTGCTACAGCTGCACTACTACTACTACTTCTGTGAGATGAATCATAAGATAAGAAACTCTCGTTTTACCACTTCTACCAATTCTCCACGTTGTGCACGCTTTCAACCCGCTATTATTCGTAAAAGACATTGACACGCACCTTTATTTCCCATGACAGCTAGTGCTAAGTCTCAGGAGAACAATTGACCAAGCATAGAAGAAACCATGAGGTTTAAAGCGATACAGCATCACTCGGCAACTTTGTACATGTTTCCAAGAACATAATCATGAGAAGCCACGAAGCAAAGGGACGGAAAAGGACCCTTGTGGTTCCTTTGTTCATCTTGATTAAAGAACGCAATGCCCTGTTTACATTACGGAGTATTTCGGATTGTAAAAGTGTTGCGTTGTCGGCTGTCGCAGAAATTTAAATTGTTACGTCTGATTATCATGAATACGTCGCAGAATTATGTATAGTAGTGCATTCATTATTTTGTGGAATGTCCAAAAAGTGGCATCCTAACATGGAAAGAGTATGAAAGCTAGGAGACTTGGGATAACTTGCATGGATAAAAGCGTCATTAATCGAGCAAGACTGGGCGTAATATCATGACACAGTGTTTCGCGCCTAGTTAAGTATATCCAGTTCGGTGCATGATTTCCTCGGTGTAAACAGACCATTTTCTAATCGGAACTGGTGCATTAAATCAACGCCTTTGTCAGTTGACCTCGAGGACTTTGTCCAAAAGCATGCAAAGCACGTGACAGCAACTCTGGCTTGCGTGATATTTTCGCTGTTCTCCAGATTGACTTTCAACTTCGAGGAAAGAAAATATCATTAGTGAGCTGTTGTGCATGTTCCCCTGATTCAGGAGATTGGATTGCATTAGCTGAACATTGGCAAAGCAACGTCATCTTGCATTTCCGATATCTGGTCTTCATTTCCGAAATTCTGTTCACTAAAATTTGATTTATTTAATTTATTCTATTTATTTAATTTTATTTAATTAATTTAAATAATCTTAAATAAAAATTCCTCGTTAAATGAGGATCACAGGATTGACTTGGTTTCGCCAATTACGGGCTATTCACTGTGCAACTTCTTGGGGCCACAATCCGAGACACTTGGTAACCTTGTCTACTTGTCACCTGGTGGCCATTGTACCTCGTTGTTGATTTAAGCGAGGTTTCGCAGTCAAGCTGCATGCTTTGTGCAGCACTCAAAGGCGAAAAGACTTGGCTAAAAAAGACTCGCGCCTGAGGCGCTATGGCGCTATAGGTAGTGGCTAACAGGAATGTTGTTGACCCCACACAGCACCCTTTCTTGTTTTTTTTTTCTTTTTGTTTGCTTCTTTTTTTGCCAGTTCATGATGCGGCCTGCCTAGAAACACTGGTCTTTTGCTCGCATGCTGCCGTGGTGGGTCCCGACTTCTGAATCCTGTTTGACTGGGCTTATTTTGGTCTTGAGAATTGCAGGTGCCAGATCTGGTCATGTTTCATGCTTATTTCTACCATCATGCATTCCGGTGGTTTCCACATTTTTTTCTTCACTTGGAGATTTCCCAAGTTTACCGACAATTTTCTCATTACGAAAGAAAAGTTTTATTGGTTATATCATTGTCGTTTTAGTGTGTTCAAGGTTAACGTTATTCTCCATTTTCATTATGCTTGTCTTCGGTGCCGGAAAAGAGCACTAGAGTGCAAGAGTGTGTATAAGAAACAGTACAATTACTTAAATAACCCGTCAACAGTATTCCTTCGAGAAGTTTTGGCAATCTTCCATTTGTTAACACTCGAAACCCGGTAAAACACTGGTGTAGTTGGGGCCTTTGAAAGCCACATGCGGGGGCTGCCGACAGAATTTAAACACCCTCATGGCCTCCTCCTCTATACCACTGATGTTGGTATTATATTAATATATTTTTATCTTTTACCGATTCTCTTTTGAGCGTACATCCATGACACCGCTGCCGCTAGAGATCACAAGAGAGCTAATCCGGAACCTCGCTTCAGCCCACCTGTAACAACGGTCTAACTAGGATTTCTTCTGCCGGAAAATGGCAAGTCAACAGAATATTCAGGTTTCAACAACAAGCTCTGAGAATAATTACATTCTCAAGTTATGATGCATCTACCTCTGAATTATTCTAGCTATTGAAAATACTGAAACTCGAAGATGCTACTGTAAATGATGATGTTAAAGTAAACTTATGTTTCTTTATGCATGACTGGCACAATAACCGGCTCCCAAAATCTCTACGCAAACTATTTGATTTCCACGCATCTACAAGGAACACTCGGACGAACGACTCACTCACACTTATCATGCCATCGACACGGGCTGAACGTTACGGTACCAGAAATATTAAGTTCCAATGTGCAAGCTTATATAACTATTTGAGTGACATCAATGTCAAAATTTCGAATCCAAAAACAAAATTTGGAAGTGAAGTAAAGTCCTTGCTTATGGCTTCTTATGTGTAATATACAGATACACAATTGCTTTTGTGGTTACTCTAAAGGATTTAAGCGCATTTCTACACCAGTATTTCCCGTAAAGAGCGAATTTATCTATTATTGTTGCCGTGTGTTCTGCTACGAAGTAATAGGTACGAAAGGCTTTATTGTGTTGACGGAGTTTAGCTGTGTAGTAAGCAGTGTCATGTAGACGTTTACATTTTGTTTGAGTTGATGTTTACTAACTATTGACTGCGGATCCTGATAAACTCTGCCCAGTTGAATACAATGCAGAAATGACTGCGATAACTTTATTCCTTTAAAGCTTCTGTTATAGATCTCTATTTATAATTCATCTTGTCAAGGGGTCTTATGCTATACAAATGAAAAATCGGTGTATTTTACTGCTGCTGATACGGACGATCCTCACCATCAAACTGCTACACGTCCTTTAACTGGAGCTGTTTTTTGTTCTTGATTGTTTGCTAACATTATTTTTGTTTGATCTTATATTATTTGCTTGACCTTCCACACTTCTCTTAGCACGCACTTGCTCTGTAGTGAGTAATATTAGTAAAAAATCTCGTCCATCTTATTAGCTTCGGCTACAGAGGATGTCTCACTCTCTAATAAATGCATATGTGACGGAACTTTACTTTACCTCATGAAATCCTTTCAAACGATACATTTTTCGGGAAAGTAAATTGTTACTGTGATTGTTGTTGTTGTTGCTGTTGTTGTTCTGCTTCCAAAATAAAGTTTTCCCTTGTCAAAGGCTCCATTTTCTAGATTGGCGGTGATCTACGACATAGGCAGTAAGGTTGCGACCGCTAAGTGTGGTTATGCGTTGCCGTAAGTGCATGTACATCGTGAGTGCCTGTGTATGCGTATGAGTGTGTTGTGAATGCATTTGTATGCGTGCACTGCATGTTTATGTGTGTGTGCGTGCGATGAGAGTGCTTGTGTATGCGTGCGGTGTGAATGTATGTGTAAGCGAATGTGTGCGTTAGTTGGAAATGCTTCTTCGCAATCCCTTGCATGAGAGCTCTTTGTGAACGAGTGGGGTACAGACGTGCTTGCTGCAACTGTTATAAATCGTGCATGCATGAATACGTATTTCGCATGGTGCATGAATACTTATACTTGGATCCCCGTGCGAACAGGCACGGAGCGAGTTCATCGGGTTTCCAAAAGTTCCACGTTTACGATCACACTTCAAAATGCCGCTTTAGTGCTTGGTCGAAGCCGTCGCGAGTATAATCTGGACCTGGACCAAAGTTTAAAGTATTACTTTCTGGTAAAAGGCAGAGCACGGTTTGAGTTCACCTTTTACCTGTTGCCACAGTTGCAATTGGAAAAACATTGCGACAGTTTTAACGCGAAAAACTTTCTTCAGTAGGGAAAACCTCCTGACGAAAAAGTACACAATTCGTGAGTCCACTATGTATATATATGCCTCTCTAAAATAGCTAATCCCTTTCGAGTTATGACCATTATCAAATTTTATAACCGCTTTTGGTATTTGTGAGTTAAATGCTGCACCTTATTTATACATGATCATTCTTCCAAGGAAGGGTGACCCACGCATACTTTAAGTAGGTAAACGTACTCCAATTTACAAGTCGGTCCCACTTGAAGTATGCAGTAACTACCGTCCGGTCATTCCTACTTTCAAACATAACCAAAATTATTGAGAAGGCAATGCACATACGTGTTTATGAATACTTGATAACCGGAACATCATTTCCAAAAAAAAGACAATTTGGATTCCGAAAGCATCGTTCAACTAACCACACTCTAGGTAACTTAGTCAGTTCGGCAAACGAGATATTAAATATTGGCGACATACGCGTGGCCTCTTCCATCTTAAAAAGTTACTGACCAAGTCAATCGACCATATCCTATAGGAACTAGATGCTTATGGCATTCGTGGCGTCTGCCTGGATTGGTTTGCATCCTATCTGCACAGACGTAACAATCTGTCGCTAAAGAACAACATCAATCAGATGTTCCTAATAGTGATTGCGGTGTGCTACAAGGTATGCTTGGCGGCTTTATTAGTTCTCGATTAAAAATCGCGGATAAATATGACACGTGACATAGAAAACCCAAGTGATTGGATAAAAATGAATGTGACAAAGTAAACCCAAACGATTGGCTCGAGTCAACAGACTATCTTTAAATGCAGGTTGAATTGAAGCGCAGTGGTCCGGCCTAAGGAATTATCCTTGCTTAATACTGGAAATTCACTCACAGAAGGTCCTTACATCTTTCAAAGTCACATACCGTAGAGTAATTCTGGATTCTTAACTGTTTTGAGATGCAATCTTGCTGAGCCTTTTAAAAAAGTCTTATGAGTGAATCGTCTCTTACCTACGATAAGACATCACGTGATCTAAACACCTTGGCATCGTTATATTCATCGACATATGTCAACAACAACAACAAGAGTTTATTTCTCTATAAATGCTTTTACAAACGTAAAGCATCCTTATACGCCTAGATAAAAAATTAAAATAAAGAAGGTAGTCGGCGAGAACTAGTCTTTAAGTACAGCTGCCGGAAGTAAGACGAACAGCGTTGCACACATAAGCATCTATTGAGGGGAGGTATCTTCATAGCCGTAGCTAATCAGATTGAAGATACCACCCTGTTATGAGCTCCAGTTGAAATTGCAGAGATTACTTGAAAAATTACAATTGATACCACTAATACTTCGCATACGTCATGTGTTTGACTTTCCTGGGGGATAGCTTGCAACGCTGTCTTAACCCTTTGCAGTCAAGTACATGGCCTATTATCTCAAAAGATTGGAGGTCACGCATGTATCTAGAGGTTAAATTGAAAATAAAAGTAAGGTTTTCTAGCAAGTGTCACAGTTTGACACGTCCTGCTGAATACCTTTCTCGTGCTCAATCCTCGAGGCGAGGCATGTTTTAAAAGAATACAATTTTCAAGCGTATGGTAAACCAGGTCAGAGTTTGGCAGAAGACCAGAGTGGAAAGGTCGGAATAGATAGAATGTTACGGGAGTCGCATATTCTCCTGAATATTGTAAGAAGAAGTTAGTATTGAAACAAGTTGGGCTTTTTTATCGTCTGGATTGGAGCTTTTTGTACCGACACTCGGTTATGGTTTCGTATGTTTCGTGCAGGTCTTGCATAACTTACACGTTGCCTGGCAAAAGACCTATTTCGAGTTTAGACGAACGTAGACAAAAAAGGAGGGAAGCTCATTTTATGGTTGCCGATTTACAATACAGATGGCGAATACGTCGCTGGGCGTGTCCAATTAGTCGTTGCTAATTACTTCGGTGGTTCCAAGCTAGAGCAGTTAGTAACAATTTTGTAAGTGCTGCAACGATTCGCTCTCGTGCGATAGAACATGGCCGCCACTAATTCTTCGTTCTTGACGTGACGAAGCCAGAACATTCGATTGATAAACATTCGATTGATGCGTAAGGGACTTTTCGAACATGCAATACGGGTGTCCCTGTTGCGCCTTGAGTTTTCTGCTGTGTCGGGGGTTGTTCGAAACAACCTCATAGGACTGCTTAGGACGGAAACATTTATCCAGTCACACCACCAAAAAAAAAAAAAATCGCTAAATATAGGACAGCGCGCATTTTAGATAGTCATTCCTTTCCCGCAATCATTACGACCTAGAAGGTCTTAAGGACCGGAGAATACAATAGGAGAGGAGCAAAAAACGTTCCTAATGAGATTGTTGCCCCGGCAATTGCCTGCTTTTACTGAAGGCTGAAGAGGATTGCGCCGAGCCAACTGCGGTGATGGTTTGGCTTCACAGAGGTGTAGGGCTTTGACCGTCCAACACAGCTTAGCAGCGTTCTGGTTGCGCTAAGCGAAGATGTCTTTACTATTAGTGGGGTTTCTCATGCTGTATGCTGATTCAGGTAAGACTTGAGGCTGGTCTTATAATATGAGTTTGGAGTTATTTAACTTATGGAGTGAGTGGTGCTGGAATTGGAGGTCAGTGCGCGAGTGAGATTGGGAAACTCGTATCGATCTGTAGTCCTGGCTACTAATCATATAAAGTGGTCTTTATTTGGCTGAATGAATGAATGCATGAGCGAATGAATGAATGTTTAAGTTCTAAGAAAACGTCCTTCAAAAAATTGCTGAGAATCTGAGACTTAATTTCATGGTATCGAAAACCGGTGTTTCGGCGTGGATTCCATACGTTTTGGATATAAAATGAAGCACCTCCTAGTAAGCAATTTTTTTTGCAGATGTGGGCTCCCTTCAATGAGAAACGGCTGCCATCTTTTTGCACGACGTTGAATCATAGCTTTGCGTCAATAAAATGGAACCTCAGTTTCGCAGTCAGTCGCCATGCTTCCAGTTTTTGTTAAGTTTGAGTCATCTAGTCTACCCCCTGTTGGTTTTTCACATTGCTCACATGGATTAAAAACACTACCCCCTGAAAGATGTTTTTTTCTGGGGACGCAATGAGTTCCAGGTTGCTTCTTTGGAAGTGGGGTAAATTCGTCGATATAAGCGATTTATTTTTCTATAGTTAAGGCAAATTTATTGCGCGTTTGTAATTCTACGTAATTCTATTTCTATACATTTTTGTTTTAAATGGCAAATAAACTAACTGTGTATCGCTGTTCGTAGCAAATGCGTATGTTGCTAGATTTCGAACGTCGACTTACTTTGAATTTCAATTGGTCTGTGAGTCAAATGCGTACACGTGTATGCTTGCTCAGATGGGTGACGCTCTCAATCGTATTAGTCCCGTGCTAAAGAGGGTGTCTCCTTCTCCAGCAAATGCATTTGTTTCGACTTACATTGTTATTCATAACGGCATTGTGACTATGGAGTTGATTACTTATGTAACTTGCATTTGAGGAGAAAATATATATGCTATTGTTGTTGTTGTCAAATGATTCTCAGCCTTATTGTGATGACTTAAAAAAACTCGCTGGCAGGCCTTGTTGTCTTGGTGTCTTGGCTGTACTGCGGGTATGGATCTCGAAACGCAGTCTCGTTTGAAAGGAGACCGATGTTCATCTCGTCCCCAAACTTCTTCTATTAGGCTGTGATTATATACAGCTGCGTGCTCAAGCTTATTTCTGCCTGATGAAGAGACCATTACATACTATTGTCTTTGTCAAACCGCTCGTCCGGCATTTGTCAAACTGTGACAGAAGCTGTTTAACGATGTTGATTTGCAATTGCTTTCATAATTTGATTTCGCATACTTCTCTCGAGAAGTACGAAGGGGGGCTCTGATTAGCTTTGCTAAGAAGAGCCCTCCTTCCCATTGTATGACATACTTTGATAACTCTTCTGTAAATTTTTTTCTACGCACTTTTGGGAAAGAGATTGTTGTTGTTGTTGTTGTTGTTGTTGTTGTTGTTGTTGTTGTTGTTGTTGTTGTTGTTGTTGTTATTGTTATTGTTCTCGTTTGTGTCGAGATGGACATTTGTCTCGTCTCGAAACTTCTCGAAACTGGGAACGTTTTAAGACGCAGACCGTTAGTTGACAGGGCTTTTTGCAAGTTTGATAGGATGGTTAACAGCGGCTGGCTAAAATAAGACAGGATGGGGAAGTTTCGAAACTCATTCTCGTTTGAAAGGAGAAATTTCGAGAAATTCTCGTCAGCCTTTGGCAGTACGCGGTTAGCATTTCGCTGTGAAAGTTGGCTTCAGTCCGTTAATCCTTCTGTCGGTGGCTTCTGTATTAGCCTTATAGTGGCGTGGGTTCAGGATGCGCGGCTTGTACTTAATTCTCTTCCACCTAATCCTAATTCTCTTCCTAAGCTGCTTCCTTGGCAAGAATCATTCCTCGAAAGATCTCAAGAAGTGCCGAACCGACAATTTTCCCTTCTTGTTATTATTGAGTGTCTGGTTGCCTGCATTTTGTCATGTTTGTGTTGCTGTGTATGTGTGTGTATCTGTGCCTGTGCGTGTGTTTGTTGGTTTGCGGGTGTTCCTATTTGAACGTCGTCGTCGCCGACTCAGCGTTAGCCCCCACTTCCGGCTTACCGTCTGGACGGTTCTGCAGATGTTATTCGTGAAACGCGGAAAAGCGCAGCTTGCTCTATTCGCGCGTGTGGCTGCGTTGATCGTATCGGAAGTGTGGCGTCCTTACCTTGTTATGTAGGGACACTTTACATTACTGCGGTACAGCGGTTTCAATTTCTGACATTGCATTATTCGTTCACCGTATAATCTATATATATATATATATATATATATATATATATATATATATATATATATGCTGCTTTTTGAGCCGAGTTCTGTTATCGTCGGCGATTTTCTGTTCGGCGACCCTGATCTGCCCAGAACTTCTAAGGCTTTAACAGAACTCGCTAGCGTGCCTTCTAGTTCCAAGCGACACTTCGTTGATAATAAACATGGCTACCGGTGGTATCTTCGTATCTGATCAAGTTCTCCCGCGATTAAAAAGCTTTTGTATCTTCTTTTTTCGTATATCATCTTTGTCTTCTCTAATTTTATATTACAAGCATCCAGTATTCGGCTCAAATGAAGCCGACTTCGGCTCCCAGAAATTTGTTTTTTTTTTCTGCGTTCAGCTGTCGCGCTGCTTGCTGTTAATTGTCTTTCGACAAGGCTTCTTTTATTGCATGTACTGACGCGTTGGCGCCTCCTTGAAGCCATTTACCATCGTTGGAATTAAGCTACTAACGGGAAGAATGCGGGTAAAAACAATTGCAAGCGGATAATGAAGGCGGAGTTAGTGTCGGTCTTCTGTACGGGAACGTGTAGACTTTTTCTCCAAAATTTGTTAAGGGATTTCTTAATCTTTCGTAGACTGAAGAGTATATGGGGTTCATTATTCGAGGGAGAGGGGGAGGGCGATGAGACCTGCACACTCTTGCAGCCTTCTGCTTTGGGTGAAGTCGCGATCTCCAACTGCACGAATGCATAAAATTGAGTCTTCCCTTTGAAAGCCTTTCTCTTTGGGGTTTATGGTTACATACTTGCTGTATATTATACTTTATCTTTTATTTGAATCCCGCCCTTACTTTGCTATTCCTTGTTTAGTCCTCGGTCTGGATTGCAACCAGTGTGCAATAAGTCTAAATCCTTCTCCGTCATATGAATCTGCCAAGAACAAATGCGATACGTCAACTTCGAGTAGAGCCTGCAATCCCTCGCAAAATGTTTGCGCCACTTTCTGGTCGAAGGGAGTTCGAGGTTTCGCCTACCAACGAACGTGTTACACTCAAGCCAGCTGTGACGTCGGCGCTCCTTGTACTAATTCAGTTGAGGGTCTGTGCAAGGTATCGTATGTTAACCCTTTGATCTCATATCATTCCTTCATTTTTACTCCAATTTTTTTGTTACGTTTATATTCAATTGGTAATTGCAGATGTGCCTTTGATTGCGTGTGTGCGTGCGTGGCTATGGTTTGTGTGTGCGTGCATGCTTATTGGTATGTTTGTAGCTGGGTGCGTACATACGTGTTTGCGTGTGTGCGTGTGTGTTTGCGTGCGTATTTGTGCGTGCATTGTTGCATGCGTGTTTATTGGTATTTTGCGTTGCGTCCGTCTGCGAGCGTGCGAGGTTATTGCTGAGTGAGTGTGTGGGTGCGTGCGTGCGTGCGTGCGTGCGTGCGTGTGTTTGTGCTTGTTTGTGCATGCGTGTTTATTGGTGTGTGGTTGCGTGCGCGTGCGTGCGTTGTTGTGTGCGTGCGTGTTTATCAGTATTTTGCGTTGCATGCATCTCCCTGAGGTGTCTGTGTGTATGACTGTCAGGGTTAAGTGGCGCGTCAGACAAAGCTGTTCTGTATAGTGCATTTATAACTTGCTTTTTAAGCGAAACGGTGCTTCATAATGCGTGGATGAGAATGTTCTGCCAATATCTGACCCGCGTAACCTAAGACGCGCCTGTGGTGTATTTGGGGCCTTAAAGCTAAATGAACTTCTCATGCACGGTGTGACGCGTGCGCAATCAGTAGATGCTGTGGGCGTGTTCCAAACTTTGCGGGTGTTTGGAGGTCTGGGCCCGACATGCTTTTCCTAATATGGCAGTCGTTGGAAGTTCACTGATGTTGAATGTTGTGACAGCGTTTTTATGAAGGTTCTGTCTCCCGTTTTTAGTACGAATGCTGCAATTCTACACTTTGTAACACGGAGCTTCCGCTAGGTAAGTTTGAAAGTTTTTCTTGTAATCTAAATTTGATTTCTTAACTTTGAGTAAGCATATGCAAACCAAGCGTTAACGAAATGTAAGAAATGGTTGGGCCTCAAGAAAGATCAGTTCTGAGGACTCATAAGTAACGGTTGGCTCTGAGCTAGCAAAACCAACGTGTTTCATTCTGCGCCGTGTGCAAATAATCCTTTCCTACCACCGTGGCAAGCGAAACAAGAAACCACATTGCAAGTAAGGCTAGATAATTGCAAAGGAATGATCAAGTTATCCTCTAGCATCTTGGTACTGAGTTCTTATCTGCCACCGCTGCCCTTCAAAGCGACCAAGGATCTGAGAATTAAGAGTGGTTGACCAATGCTTCAGCAATTGAATGGACAACTTATTTCCATGTGATAAAACTTGCTAACATTATTACAAGGGCATTTTCCTAAAATAATTCTTTAGAACCAGAAGGAAGCTCTTGGACCCCATATTATTTTTTGCGTCGCGAAATGTTTCTCAGTTCATATGAAAGCCGACTTATTTGGAGGTAACTTACTTTTTTAACAGAAAGGATCGTGTATTCAGCTTTTAGAATAAAAGCAATTGTTCCTTTAAGCTGATAGAACCGTATGACAACAACAAAATAGGATTATTTGTCACTCTCGGGAATTAGACCATTTGACTAGTTTAAAATAAAATAAAAATCATTTTACTTTTTTTGATAAGTTCTTTACAAAATGGGACAGCAACCATGACAACTAGAACCACAACAATAGCGGGAATCGCAACAACAACAACGACCACAACAACAACAACAACAACAACAACAGTTACAAGAAACACAACAACAAACGCAACAACAACAAAGAAAACAGCAAGAGCAACAAACAGCTTTCTTTTACTTCGAACTGAAGGGACCATGCGATTATTACGATCATCCATCACGTCGATCGTATGGAACCTTTTTAGTAGGTTTTAAAAAGAATTGGATCTGTCGTTACTTGTAACACACAACCGTACTAGTTTTCACAAACTGGAGCCATTTCTTTTCTTCTAGCAGATGTTAATTTTCTTCCCAACTAAATAGAACCATTCGTTACCTGCAGCTGACCAAATCCATGTGATTAGTTTTTGCGATTGTGTAGCAGGACCATGACAGGTCAGTTTTTTAAGATCCATTCAGGATGAATCAGTTCATACCAACATCGTGTGTGGGGCTTGCGGGAGTAGGTTAGTATTTGAAACTAGCTGAAAAGGCGAAAAAGCAGTAAAGCAGTAAATTTTATTTAAAACGTTAAATAAGCAAAAGAGAAGTAAAACAGCAAATTTTATTAAATAGCAGTTAACAGCAAAATTTTGAGATCGATACAGTAACTGATATTGTATGAACTAAAGTCTCACTAACCCTAACAGCAACATGAGTATGACAAAAAACTGCGAAATGCAATATCGAATAGCTCACCCCCTACCCCGCTGCATGCAATGAGCTTAGATCGGCGAGAGAAAATTTCCGTGCCTTGTGACAATTTTGACAATTCACAAAGGGGTTCAAGGGTTTAAAGCGCGGATGGACTCACCCACCTTGACTTTGGCATGGAGGAACGTGAGGTCAAAGCGACGAGCACAGGCTATCAACGAGTCACAACTCCCTGTGTGACTATTTAGTAGATTAAATCAAGTGGCTATTTAGTAGATTAAATCAAGTGGCTATTTAGTAGATTAAATCAAGTGGCTATTTAGTAGATTAAAGGAGGTGGCTGCGCTAGTACCGAAGTATATACATGTTAATTAAATGACCATCCTGTCACATTGAGACGGAGGGTGCGTGCCCCCGTATTCCATAGACTTTTTGGTTACCGAGTAGACGCTGCTCCAATTGCAGTGACTAGGGTAGTACTCCAGTTTATCCGACTTGGCTTCCACAATGTGGTCTTGGTCTCCCATATACGTTTTAAATGCTCCCGTTTGTAGCCTCTCTCTGTCGCATTGCCTATACACCTTCGGCAGCCCCTCCACACACGCTACCATCAACGCACATACTTACCTACTGTATCCATACACCTACACATGATGATGTATAGTCCTGATGTGTAGGCATGTAAAAAGGTGCTCTCACTATGTAGCTACCACAGCCACGTTTTCAGAGGGAAGTATTCGCTGTACGAGCTCGTGTGGGATATTCCTGACTCGGCGTGCAGGCGATCCACCGCTTTCAAGTCTCACAACACTGCGAGGCTATTTGGTAAATCATTAAAATGGTTTCCGAACACTAGTTAACTCGTTGAAATGGAGATTTCATCTGCTAGTAATGACCGAGTTAAAGAGAAGTTCAGACCTTGGTTGTTGCAAGTGCTATTTCTTTTATCCGTGACGCAGACCCCAAATGCCCAAATCTAATCGAATATCTAGCTCATCTCTCATCAACTACACGTTTGACACCAGCTATGTATAGCAGCTATGGTCATCAGGCAATCAGCCATGTGTATATATATTTGCAAGAAGAAAACTAAACTCTTTAAACTATATTTTTGCGACATGTTTCGACTGTTCATCAGTCATCTTCAGGCACACTAAGTTACAAGCGAACTCCGATTTACATATATGCACAGTTCCGTTGTCAAGGTAACGCAAGCCTATAATAAATTGTTCAGCGATTGGTTTAAATTTAAGTTAACCGCTGCCGTTCAAAGCAATTACCAAATTGAGCTGAAGCTCCCTAACGAGGCAACCAAAATGTGTAACAAGGAGAACCATGGGGCTAAACTACAGGCTACGTGAATAATACAACGTTTTCATGTTTGACTTGGATGTTCAGGTTCGGTTTCTCTTTTAGTATGTAAAGAGCTTCCTTGATTCGTAAGGTGCTCTCTGCAGCACTCATGTTAATAATTTCGAGTCAGGTGATTGTTTGAGGTGCTGCGCTACTGTGGTCATACACTTATCGACTTTGAGATGCTCTGAAATTCTGGTC
>QQSS02186244.1:0-13655 GCA_003687565.2 Craspedacusta sowerbii | reverse complement strand
ATAGATAGATAGATAGATAGATAGATAGATAGATAGATAGATAGGTAGATAGGTAGATAGATAGATAGATAGATAGAGATACATAGATACATAGATATCATACATATATACAAGATCCATCAAAATTAACTTTTACTTGTTACACTCTTTTAAGCAAACTTTTTAAGGATGGAAGTACAGACCTGCCCAAACTGATATCATTTGCTGTTTGTTTCAATCATTACTAAGAAGTTCTGCGATATTCCAAGCCCAAAAAGATGTTTGAAGGAGATCTAACAGAGCTCGTTATCTAGCCCATGTGAAATAATTTATTGCACCCAAATGTAAAAACAAATATGCACAAGGATATAAAAAAATCAACCTTTTCTGGTGAAAAGATAATATCTCCTGCTATGTGCTTGACAAGAAATTAAGTAACTGTTGGCTGCAAATGGAAGGGGACATTTTCAAATATTTCTAAAATGTTAGAAGCAACTCAAGTTGCACATGAAGCAACACATAAAGCACATAAAGAACCAAAATATTGACACAAAGCTCTAGGGAATAAGATGTGACACAACTTTAACACAATCAAAAATAATGGTAGACAAATCGTTTGAAAGCCATACCTATTTAGGATAACAAATACCACTCATAACCAGAAACCATTTACAGCTATATAAACGCGAAATCAATCAAACACCAGTTAAACTTTCAAAAATATAATTCATGTGACCTTTAAAAGTGTGAACATAGGGCAATGGACGATTTGCCATGACCTGGTCTTGCTAGCTACATAGATAAATATAAAAGAGTAAGCTTGGCATTTTACTACTTCTTAATGCAAGTTTCAGGGCTAACATGTTCTTCCAGACCCCCAAATACATCTTCAACATCATTGTGCTTTAAGAATGACAAGAAAGTGCACCACGCAAAGTCCACTGTATTATCTGTGGTCATACGAAAACGCCAAGGCACAAATCTAAATACCATGTATAAAAAAGGCATGTAAAATGCACAATCCATGGCATATGTCCGAAGAAACTTCCGCTTCCACTCTTTAACACAATCGTCTATGGATTGACCTTCAGCATAACCAACAAATGAATACAGCAGTGCATAATTCAGTGGAGAAAAGGTGAATTGATATGCCAGCATCATGCGAAGTGGATGATGCATTAACCGCTTATGCTGTCCAATATGCCTATAGAAGGTTGAGCCCATAATCCCACTCAGAGCACCGAAGCAGCCGAACACAATAGTACGCCGCCTATCTAAGTCTTTGTGCTTCTCAATTATTTTTTGCTCCATGACGTCAGCAGCAGCACATAACACCACACTGACAGTGACATCCGTTAATGTTAAGTATTTCCTGAAGGCAGCATCAACCGCCTTTCTTATTCTCCGTTTAAGTAAATCACCATGCTGCAACAGGAACTCTATGTTCAATTTCATGAGCTCAACTGGCTAACTAGATCCCCTATAGATACCTAAAGTAACAACCCATCAAACTTAACTTACATCAACAGCATATTTTAAGTGGTACGCTGTTTTCAGCAACATGCTAAAAAGAAGGCATCTACCAAAACTTAATACTAATATTGGCCATGTTCGAGCAACTTCAATAAAATCTTGACTTGAAAATCTTGATGACTTCACAACACATGCTGATGAAAAGAACTAAGCATCAAAAGCTTGCTGAGAAAAAAAACTGTATCTTCCTAGCAAAATACAATAATTACATTGCAATCTGTCAAAATGACTCAGAAATCATAAAGTGGTGTAATACTAAGGAAAGTCAGTCAGCCCTGAAATTAATCACATACAAGCTATAGGGCTGATCAAAGGACCTCATGGTCAAGAACAGTAAAAACATTGTCAAAACCTTTAAGAGCAAACTCAAGGTCAATCCTGGATTACTTAGTTCCTGTGATTAAGCTATTTCTTAGGTATTCTGAGATAAACTTGTCAGAATACTTCTGAATAGGAGCAATGTGGAAATAAATTAAATTTATTATATTTTATATTATTTATTAATTTTGTATTTGGAAAAGCCTCACTGCTGATAACAAAATATGAAATGGTAGGTATCACCATGAATGTGATGTTTTGATTGCATCAGCAACAAACCACAAATGCTATTGACATAAAGTATTGTATACCAATGAGAATCCAAGACATGTGAACAACACTTTGGCCACCAGGTACCCGTTTTAGCACATTTAAAGCATCACTGCAACCCTGCATTTAGATACTTGTTTGAATCTGCACTCATAATAATAGTCTTAGAAACATAAATATATTAGTGCCTACTTAGCAGAAGGTCACACCTCACTATGTTTGCTAATTAGTGGTCTTGTTTACAAACTTCAATAATCTTCAAAATAATTGACTGAAGGAAAAATTAGCATGGCTCACCACCTTGCACACCAGAAACCATAAAAACTTCTTTAAGTAGAGCAGCACCAATGATACAAATAACCACTAAGACCTAATAAACTAAAATGTACAACCTAAGTGCATAATATTCTTCTCCGTCATTTCTCATGCGACCATTAGGGGAACAGACCCAACCGCTGCTGTTGGGGCTTAATACAGCGGGGACTTTACTGACTTAGCTAGAGGACACAAACCCTCCTCCTTTATCCAGGTTTGAGACTGGTAACCCTTGTACGTAACTGGCAGAGTGTATGCAGAATCGTGAGTAGTGCAGAAAGTGCAGAATAAATTGCAATACCCAGTTATCTAAATACATAATTGCTGAGACCCTTTTCCTACTTACATGATTGCACCAATGGGTTAACTGTAGCGTTTGCATAGATGGCTTCCCTAAAGCTTTGAACGCAGAGAGGAGAAAGAAATCACATCGTTTCTGCTACCTGGTAGGTTGCTCTTATAAATCTCGATTAAGGATGGGATACCAAGTTGTCCGCGGATGGCAAACGAGCCAGTCCGTGAGCTAGATCGTTTGCCAATCCGGCAATCTTCCCGCTTTCTGTTCTGCATAATACCCATTCAAAGCACGGTCAAAATGCCGGTTGGTTAGGCAATATCATTCGAAGTTCATTTCATTTCATTTATTGTTTCGCCACAAGTAACAATACACACTGATAATATCTACAGAACATATATAGAGAAAGTCATTAACAGTCCAGATCAGGTACGCAAAAATGGCATGGTTCTCCTAGAAGGCCAAGGGCATGGAGCACCATTAAATTAACACCATTAAGTTAACATAACAAGTTATGAAAATGAAAGGCGCTACGTTTGCATGTAAATTAACTACACCGAAATATTATAAGCTTCATTTCCTAAGAAATAAGAAAAACATTGAAACGTTAAATGTGGAAACATAACAATAACAGCAAACAAAAAGTAACAACAACAAGAACAACAATTCATTTACCAGTAAATGTATCGTATCTAACGGAATACAGAATGTTTCCTGAGGTTCCATCACAACTGCACTTATTGGAATATAAGACATCCTCTGTATCTGGAACTAATCTGATTAAGGATTCCACCTTGTTCCAATAAGCTAAATACGAATCCAATGCAAAACAAAGTGCAAGGGAAGTTAAAGCAAAAAAAAAAAAAATAACAATAATAAGATTGAATTGAAGATGAGAGTCTCATTTTAATATCATCGTGGTCACCAACAGCAGTGAATTGTGTTTTGGTAGCATTTGATTAATTTCGCAGGTAAAGATAATGTATCGAGAATTATCCCAGAACTAAGAAAATATTTTTCAGGGATGAAGGGAACACACTCTTCCTGTATTGTATTCTATTGCGCTGAACTCATCAGTCTCAGTTGTCAAAAGGTCATAAACATCAACTCAAACACAAGCAAGCCTATGAACCATCTATTTACCAATTTGACTAGTAATGAAACTTCCATCGACACTTTAATACCCCTTGCCGTGGAAAACATCACATCTGAGCAGAATATACGGCTCACAAATATAGAGAACGCCGTTGGGGTAGTCAATAGGGTAAATACAGTCATAGAAGAAAGGGTATAGGGATCAATATAAAATAAAATACAATTAGCGCGCTTGCACATAGAATATATTGGTATGCTAAAAATAGCTAGAAACAATAATTCCGATATAAAATTAAATTAATTTGTTTTATCATAGATAGTCAGAAAAAAGATTTATCGTAGCCGTATAAGGCGCGCTTGACAAAGCAAATTTTATCGCACGAGTTAACATTTCTTTCTGTAGCAAACAGCCCTGGTATGTCATGCTGATACTTCCACCTGTTTTTGCTTTCCTTCCTGGAATATTTAGGTGCGGTGTTGAATAGTGCTCTATTCATCTCAAAGCAGCTAATGACTTTCAAAGGTTGGCTAATTATATATAGCCCTATAGAGTCAACATTTTTCTGTCGTACCAGACTTGTTTATCGGAACTACTTTGGCACTCTCCAGAATTTTGAGGAAAATTCCCTGATTGCGTCGATTTAACGCAAATTTCAGGGTACACCAAAATTACCAAGCACTCTCTCCCGTTTGCTGAAGTTATTTCAAGAACAACGTTTTCAGACGTCTTGGGCGTCCGAAACATACTGAATACTGCCTTTGGCATGTAATATACACTCTCTGTTTAAGGAAAGAAGTGCGAGATGGCATGAAAATAAATTCATAGCAATTATGCTATACTGCTGGTGCCAAGAAAGGAGAGTAAGGCGTTATTCATGTTAATGTGTGCTGTAAATTCAAGCTTGCGGATGTGGGGTACACTACTAATCAACTGAACCATCGTTGTGATGACCATCACACCGATGTTTCAAACCGTCCAAGTCAAACGGAATTTCTTACCCATTTCGCTGAGATCAAGGAGTGCAACTTCGCGATAGTGTTGCAGTGACTATCCTGCAGCTTGGAGTGAACTGGAGCGCTGCTAATCTAATTCAATTAGGATTAATGACTAACTCGGCTAGGAACATTGCAAAAAAAAGCCATGAACCTTCGAGTCTCAATCAATGGCAGAAACTTACGCTTTGCTATTTGGCTAAGATAATTGCAGTTTTTGTTTTCTTCCTGTTTCCCTTGCATGTGTACTGATTCCTTCATACTTATGTGTGGGTGTATGTTGTTCTTGCACCCTCTCTAGTTACAATGGTCCTCTTTTTTTTTAGCCGTACCATGACTACCATGATTTCCATGATTCTAACAGCTGCTAAAATTAAACCAACAAAAATCCCCCGTATTCCGATTACTACGTCTAGGGTATATTTGGAAACTTTGCGGAACATTCTTTCATGGCAACTTCATTTTGCTCAGTCTTGGCAGAACTCAAAAAATTCAAGCTTTTTATTTCGTTTATTGAAAAAAAAAAACTGCACTGTCAGATACTTGTACTTCATATTTAATTATAAAATTGCTCAATGGAAGTACGAACGAAAATTTCTAGAAGGTTTTTTAAACCCAAGAGAAACATAACTCCCTGAATCCCAAAAATCAACCATTCACTAAGACATCTGCTAAACTTTGCAAGCTTCCTTTAAAACTAATCTAGTGAACCAGGTAACGAAAACCTCTCTGAGTTAAAAATTAAAAATGTGATTGATGAAGTGCTATCGTAATGTTTGCAAGGAACTTCTTTAGGTCACAGCCACCTTCAACCTGAAGTCCTTTTTTTTTTTTTTTTTGGACTTATTCTCAAACTTGATTTTTGAGACATCGGTTTCTGCATGAAAGCTTAGAAAGCCGCAGCATTTACTTGTTATGGCTCTCCAATTAAATTAAGAAAACTCGATAGTCCTACAGCAAACTTTCCCTGTGTGTTGCTGCCCCTTTTACTTGCGTACCGATTTATTAAACTCCAGAACTTCCGATGTGAAACTATTCCATTCACCGTTTGCCAATATGAAAATAGTTTTTAATTGCGTATATATTTAAAAGCAATACATTTGCTCCTCATCATCTCGTAATTTGTAATTTAGATCAATCCACAATAGCCTTTTTGAGTTCCTTGGTAAATAAGAACCCTTTTCTCTATGTACGGTCGTTGTTTTTCGTGGCGCATGCTTGTCTGCTTCAACTGCATCTGTCATGTAGTCATAAAAGGCATTTGCATTCGCGATTGCATTCTCGAACGTGATTTTGGACACGAAGAAGACATAGGATTCTGCATGAGAGTTTAGAAAGCAACGGGATTCAATTTTTATGGATTTATGGCAAAGTAAGTGCAGTTTGATACTCGTTACTATTAGTTTGTGATGCTCACTTGAACTTACAAAGACAGCGCAAGACTTTTGACTGCTCTTGGATTAATTTTTAAGAATAACGTCTAAGGATGACATGAATCTACTTGTTAGGATAACGTCGAAGGCGGATATGAATCTAATTGTTGTTTACGTGTTTTCTGCAATCAGAATTTGTAAGGTAAAAGATGTCGCAGAAATCTCTTGACTTCGTCGCGTACTGTCCGATATTTCTTGGGCCGATGTTAGTATCACCCAAAACCATGCTTTTTCACATTTGTCAATGGCTTGATTGACACACTTGGGTAGCTCAGTGAAGATTTGATCGGTTTGAACATTGTTGGCCTTGGTACACTGACCATATTTTTTATTTCTGGTAGTTACGTCTATATTTAGACATTCGCAAAACCTCAAGCATTTGAATTCATTTTTTCTTTTTTGGACAGTTCCGTTTCTTGTAAACACAATTAAACCACCTTCCGCAATGGATCTTTTTTGATATGCTGAGACATTCATAACAACGTAGCGTTGCATAGGGAGAGATTGTATAAAATATACTGAAACCACACGTACCACGTAAGGCAAACGGGGCAGGTCTCGATTATCCAGTCGCCTGGCTGCCACTGTATAAAGTTTGCGCAAAATGTCTTTCTTATTTGTATTAGCAGAGTAATTTGAAGAGAAAGTTCACAGAAAAATAAGCAAAAGATGGGTTGAAAAATGAAGCCAATCATTTTTGCATTAAAATATATAATCTTGTATTTCATGCTCTTCAAAATAAACTCCAGAGAAGGACAGAAGTTGACCAAAATGTGGAAAAAATTTGAATTTCTGTGGGAGAATATGCAAAGTATTCTGACAATCTTGTCGATCAATATCCTGAGGATCTTTGATGCGAATCTTTGTGGAGAATTTTTTGAGGTAGTGCTCTATAACAGCAGGCGTAACGGAAAAAGTTTTGGTGGCCCCAACTGGTCATAATCCGGCCCTGTCTCCGAGGTAATTCGAGTCTTCCATTTTCAAAACGATTGCTTTTCTTTTTCATGAACACCTCAAACTTCACTCACGTGATCGCAAGTGACATCAGCTAGCTCTTATTTTTTTAAATTTTATTCTGGCCAGATCATCTCCGAAACAGGATATTATTTATATGATTGTTCAGAGAGCAGTCTATTAAACACACCTTTTAAAAACATATACCCTTCAAGCGTCATGAAGTGACGCTCAGAAATTTGCGTTCTCAACAATGCCACCTCATACAGTCAGTACCATTGTGTGCTGTAAGCGACATGGTTTCCGACAAGTGCTCATATCTTACTTGTCTAAGGTAGGCACAGTCTTGTGGCAAACGAACGCTACCTTTAGTCTCTTTCAGTTGTGCTGTGAAGTCAGAAATGTCCAAAGATCCCAAATCTCTATCCGGTTAGTCAACGGCACAATATAGTTTATGTTTACCAGGAGACGATCGGTTCATCGCGAGGTTGTCCTGCTTTGTCTGTGGAGAAAATGCATGGCACCATTACATCGTGCAGTCTAATGCGAATCCTATTTATATATAGTTCACACTTTTGGCGTTCAAAAGCGCTTCTTGTCCGAGCAGCCTTGCCTCACAGTATCGTAATTACTCTGAAATTACACTAAAGCACCAAAATATATTCAGCAAAAAAAGCGATGAAAGCAAAAGCTCACAAGTTACTGTCATTAAACCCTGGGGATAATGGCGGATACCCGTACAAGGTCAAAACAGTACTAGGTCGAAAGCTTACAATAGATGTCCAGAATGAGAACAACGCGAGGAAGCGCTTCTTCTAATTACAACAAAAATGATAAGCCAACATCCCATCCGCAAAGTAAGAGTTACGTTTAATTAACGCATTAAAGACAGGAGCCCTTAGCCTAACCGCGCGAAATGGATATGCATGGAATTCAAGAGGTCTCTAGAATTCCCTGAAAAATAAGACGACTTTGGTATCTGACCGCCCATGTGCCACTTTTGACACGCGTGCCGCAGTTTGCGAACCACTGCTCTAGACTTAAGTTCTGACCACCGGTGTTGCACTGCAATGACAACTGCACAACTTCGTGAGGGGACTGCCTAATAGTCTTCCAACCAAACGTGTTCATGCCAATCATTGCGGTGCGAATGGGTTTCAGTTGTAATTTAGAACGTAATTCATTAGTGATGTAAGACTTTTGACACCCACCATGAAACAATACGCGACACTTAACCTTGGATTTCGATGTTTCAGGACTTGACGCGATGACTGTTGCTGTTTTAAGCAGCACTAGTAAATTCTCATCTTGCTTAGCGGAAGTCGAAACGGTTGTCAAAGTTCCGCTCACTTTTGGGGAGTTTGATTGCAATTTACTTGTTACTTCTTTTTCTACGTGCATTTCATTCTTTTGCTTGGACTTTTGAGTTTTAAATCTACTCTGGTATTCATGCATTTGACATACGGCAGTGTGGTGACCTTTCTTGCGTTTAATACATGTCTTTCGAGACGTGCAACATTTTGCTATGTGACCTGCATTAAGACATTTAAAGCAGCGGCCTTGTTTTTGCAGGATTCTCATTCGAGTTGCTAGTTTGGTGACATTTCTGCATGCGTCCGCGTAATGCTCTCCGCTACAAAACGGGCAATTCAGTTTATTTCCTGCCACAGCAAGCAATGCTTCCCCACTTTCGGGTTGGGTGAACTGTGTTTTTTTTTTTCGAAAGACTTGAACCGGATGCGCATCTTTCTCGCGCTTCCAACTTGCTCCTAAGCGCATCTAAAACGTCAGTAAGTTCCCACTTCTCCCTTCGGGAATCAAAATTTCATGCTTATGATTAAGTTCAACTCCTTATGATTATGATGGGGACAAGAAGTGCTCCGCGAATATCAGGGCCCACGCCCAATGCTTGCAGACTTCGAATGTTTGTATGAACGTGGTCGTACAAAAATCATATGCCGCGTGTGTCGTCATCAAATTGGACATTGTTGATTTTTATTAAAGAATCCATATTAGAGCTGACAATACTTTGACGGTTTTCAAATCTTTGCTCTAGAAGTCGAGGGCGGCTTCATCATTGGTGTCAGTTAGCGCCAGTCCCCTGATAGTTATTGTACCTCCAACTGTGTGTTCGTAGGAGGTTTGTCACGGTGTGATTTTGAGGTACGCGTAGGGAACAGACACTTGTCTTCTACTACCGAATTTTATAGTCACCACCAACTTTATGCAATATCACCACCACCACCACCACCACCGTAAAACTGTAACATAACAACACAAAGTTTACAATAAAGGCGTAGCCAATTTGAAAAGGACAATCAAAGTATACAACACCATACATTCATGGGTTCTATAATACATCTTTAATATACGCGAAAATATTATCGTTTACATACCGCTATCCTCTTCCACACCTCGGATACTTTCTGTAATAATGTGACACCATTCGTAGGCACGAGTGTGAACGATGACGGACTTCGGCCGCCTGAACTGAAATGGGCCTAGATGACACTAGGTATCCACGATGCCTGAGTATCTGTAGACGACTTCCTAGCTGTGAAGCATGTCAGATTATTTAGGGGTCAGAAACTGACATTGCAAGCAAAACGCTGACGAAACGTGGTGCAATCCACCCAAAAATGCAGAGCAGGCCAAAGCAGCACAAAGGCGAGCCCGCGCCTCTATTCGTCACGCTGAGTCACGCTTACAGCTTCTGAAAATAACCGAGTATGGAAGAATGTAAAGGATAGGGACAATAGGGTATGTCAAGAGGGTGGGGTAAATCAGTATGCCAATGTGCCAACCTAGCAAAATCGTAACAGTTATTTCCGCATTTCCTATAACATAGCTTTTTAAATAGGTTTGCTAAAAGCTTCTTTGCATAGCTTCTATGTCCTGCTCTTTTTCTTTTGACTGATCTGCTACTCTCTCTAACTTCAGTCGTGCTGGGAACCAGTTTTAGTGATTTTGAATGGGCTCGGTGGACGAACATCTTGTAAATCGATTCATATGCTTCGCGCAAGGTGAGTTAAGGAAACACTTGTCTTGTTGGTTTAAATAGCAGAGGTCTGTGTACTGTTCATGATCCAAACGCGAAAGGACGCAAGCAATACAGAAGTTGAAAAACCACAAGTTCCAGCACTCTTCAATTAGATGTGAAGAATATCGACACAGTAAATGAAGCATCAACTTGTATACGGGCACGGCACAGTTCAAATAAGATCAAACACGTCAGCACGCAATGGCCTACTCTTAATCATCGAATCAGCTCGGTCCAGCAAAATCTCAAATTGCGCTGAGCAAGCTTTGTACATCTATTAGGGCGCAAAGTTCCCCATCTACAAGTGCAAATCAGAAACACTGATACTTATCGTTTATCGATCTTGAACGTGAATCCTTACGAACACAAGTGCTTGCTCAGACTCTCAACCGCCTGCGTAGATCTTTACCTCGCGAACAATTCAAGGAGTCTGACTGCCAAACTGCAACACCCAAAACCTCAATACACCAATTACCATAAATCCCGTGAAGATTTGCGGCCGCACAATACAAACGTCTTGCGACTAACTACAAACATCTCTGAGCAATTTCACTGCATCAGCATGCAATTAGCACAATTTGTAGAAGTTCCTACAGATTTCCTTCAATATTCGACCTGTCGACATCTCTGGGAGTTGACTTCTCTCTCCATAAATGATCAGTAATGGTTTATACTTCGTTGCCAACATATATGATCGCCCAAATATGTATGGATGATAATCCGTAATGCCGTAAAAACGCTGAATCAGATACTGGTCAACTTCTGAATACGGGTTGATCGAAATTTCAACATTGCCGCAAATTCGCGATTTCAAAGAACGCGATTTCGGTCTTTTTTGTTACAGATACTTTTTTGGTGTGTGTTTGTTATTCAGTATGTAAGTTATTTACGTTGTATGTGGTTTTTGGTGCGGTTGTGATAACCTAACGTCTTGTGCCGCAGCGCCTTCCCCGGGTTGTACAGGTGCAGGTGATGGTACTTTGCTGTGTGGTGGGTCTTCCTACCTCCACGGGCGTCTCAGTTTGTGTAAGCTGGTTTTTGCATGGTATAGTCGAAGTCTGCTTAGAAATATGCTTTCCATCCTCACTAAAAATATCTCAATTTATACCTGTATATAAGAATGGCTCACTTGACGCATGTGGTAATTACCGCCCTCATTCTTATCTCATTATTATCAAACATTAGCAAAGGTCTTCGAAAGAGCGATGTACAATCGACTTAGCTTTTACCTGAAGAAATTTAACATCTTGAGTAGTTTGCATTTTGGGTTACGTACTAAACATTCGGCGAATCTTGATCTCGTTGCCTTGATTGAAAAGATTAAGCTAAGTCTTGATGACGACAATTATGCTTGTGGGATATTAATAGGCTTGCAAAAAGCATTTGATGCTGTGCATCACAATAGACTACTTCAAAAACTTGAAGCCTACGGGATACGATCTAACGTAAATGAATGGTTTCGGTCTTTTCTCTCAAACCGAAAGCAAGTCGTAGCTTTTGACGATCAAAGCTCAGTTCTTGCCCCACTACTATTCATAATATATATTAATGATTTTAAACACTGCCTTTCAGTCTCCATAGCGCATCATTTCGCAGATGATACTAACATCCTACTGAGACACCGCTCTGTAAAAATTATTCGAACGCCATTAAAAACCGAACTGGGAAATGTTTTCGACTGGCTATGTGGTAATCGTTTATCTCTGAACGCCAAAAAGACGTATGTAGTACTCTTTAAGCCGCCGCAAAGAAAAAAACGCTGACGTTAGACTTACCGTTAAGTTCGCAGGCACCAACTTGTTCTTATCCAGTAAGGTAAACTATCTGGGAGTGCTTGTTGATTCGTCTCTGACTTGGAGGCCTCATATAGCGATTATAGCAAAACTTCGGCATTTCGTTCCGTTGAAAACACTTAGAGGAATTTACTTTAGTCTCTTTCAAAGTTACTTAGCCTACGGATGTCTTGTATGGGGTTATGCCAGTAAATGCGACCTTCGGCGCCTATACATGATCCAGAAAAGAGTAATTCGAGTTATCACATGCTCTGATTACAATAAACAAACATCTCCGCTATTCGCACAACGGAAGATACTGAAGCTAGAAGATTTAATTCAATTGCATAGATATCTCCTACTTCATGACTGGAACAAGGGTGATTTGTCTCTGTCCCTTCAAAGTCTCTTCTACTTTAAAACCCACGATGATTGACGAAGTCTACACGTAGTAGTGGGCACAAAGCACTCTTCACGCCTTATATGCGAACAGTTAAATATAGCGATAGATCGCTAAGACACTCCGGGCCAAGCTTATTTAATAACATTCTTAAAATAAACGTACATCTAAATCTCACAAAATAGTATTTCAAAGTATTTACATGCACTTTTTACGGCGACGTACTAACCTCAACTACAGAGGTAGCGCCTGCTAGATCCACTATGTAACCAAATTCATCTTGATGGTGCTTATCTTGTTTTGTTTCTGTGTGTGTGTGTGTGTGTGTGTGTGTGTGTGTGTGTGTGTGTGTGTGTGTGTGTGTGTGTGTGTGTGTTTATGTGTGTGCTTATTGTGTTTTTGTAATGTCTCGGCTACCTAGGTAGTGATGTGCATGCTCGAGATTTTCTTACTACTTTTGCATAACGGTTATTAGAAGTACGACTTGTAATTTCTTGCACAAAGTCTTGAGGGGGGCTCCTCAAATCCGATTAGCTTTGCTACTGAGGAGACCTCCTTCACATGTAGAATGTTGTAATTTTATTTGACCAAGTATTGTAGTTTTCTACATGCGAAAATAAATCTTGAATCTTGAATCTTGAATCCTGAATCTTGAATCTTGAATCTTGAATCTCTGCGTGCAACGGTGTCCAAAATGAGTGTGCGGGAAGCCCATAATAGTCTACCTCATTTGGATATCCTTTTAACAGATATTCTGTGAGGATGTTTTTCTTCGGTGCTTACCATAGGCGGCTTTGTTCGTATGCACTTTTTCTCTAACGGTATAGTTTATATAGCTTCTGGTTGCGGATTGGTTATAATTATAACTCTTGTTCTAGTTGTGCTGCCATTTATCGATAGGAAAGGGATTGTTGCAAGTTATGGTTTATTATGTAAGTTTCTTGTAAGGGCTCAGTTCTCGGTTGAGCAGGGTGAAAGAAGGAGCTCTCGTTGGCGAATAGAAAGTTTTTTTTTTATCTGAGTCGAGGCTGTTTTCTATTGAGGGAAGCAGTCTTTCAGAATCCATACACAACCCAATAATTCTGTACAGGATGCGTGTACATGTCTCGCAGGTCTGCAGTATTTGACCGTTGTGTGTTTAAACTGCAACGCTCTTTCCATAACCGGCAAAGATTTTTTGATATCATATATATATATATATATATATATATATATATATATATATATATATATATATATATATATATATATATATATA
>QQSS02186233.1:0-13657 GCA_003687565.2 Craspedacusta sowerbii | reverse complement strand
AATAATAATAATAATGATAATAATAATAATAATAATAATAATAATAATAATAATAATAATAATAATAATAATAATAAAAATAATTTTTTAATAATCGTAAAAATAATAAGAAGAAGAAGGAGAAGAAGAACACTAATAATAATAATTCGAAGTAAAAGAAATTACCAACAAGGCACCTCAAATAACTTTCTAATCAGTAACAAAGACATTGCATCATCGGTAAAAATTGTTACTTTATAATATCATCAAGTCAGAGAGCACGAAGTTAGTAATAAGATTAATCCTACTCGCTTAGAGATTCAGATTTGCAAGGCACACAAGAAAAACGTATCGACTAACTTCATGACGACATCTGGCGTTTCGGAATTGTAACAGTAATAAAGGTCCGTGAATGGAGCCAGCAATGCCTAAATTACGCAAAATGACAACGCGTACCATAATAACATTCGCAATTTCGTAATCATGTTCTACCCAAGTCATAATAAAATCCAACAAACAAGGAGTACACGATAATGCTAGCGATAGCAATACTTCATTTGACAAAAAAATATTTTAAAAAATGGAACATCGAAGACATATACCTCGAGACCAACATTTCTTCGAACAAAAGTACGGTACTTTGGACGGTTGAAGAGGTAAAGGATTGTGCTAACTAGGGACTCATTCATTCGAGGAATCTATTAGAAGCAAATAAGCAAAACAGTATTACATAAAAATCCTTAACATACCTGCATACAAAGCGTTACAAGCAAAACACTTAAAATGAGATGCTCACAAGAAACAGATTGATATGTACCAATACACCCACTATTCGAGGATTTCAAGGAAAGAAGGGTGACTGCTTTATCGCACGGCGTGCCACTTACAGAGCAATCCAAGGCATTCAGGACAATGCACTTCATGACCCCAGCATAAGATGCAATTTCGATATTTTGAACAGCTGTTAAAGAAAAAGACACATCAGAAAATTTTGCAGTTCCTAGCTCGCGCTATAAATTCGTTAACACTCCATCTAATCCTTTACCAAATATCATAAACATAAAGAGACATTATGCCTAAAACAATTTGGACTGTTGAATGCAACACCTTCACACAGAATACAGAACAAGTAAAGCCGTCTTACCAAGCTCGCATAGGGTAGCCAAGCAAGCTCGGCAAAGCCGGTCTTTCTCCTGTGATGAATCACTTGATATTGAAGCAAGCGCCATCGCAAGAGATATTGGAAATGATTGTGGACAAAGATAAACCATCTAAAGAAAACACAAATCAAAGCACCTTATGGAATTGCTAAATGAGCCATTAGCCCAGAAACTATCTTGAAATACGAATTTCCTTACAATACAAGAAGGCGAAAAAAAAAAAAACTAAAAAACGTGCAGAATTTCTGCCTGATGCTCAAAGAGCAAGCTAATTGATATGATAAGGTGACATCCTACAAGTTGCAGATACAATTTTTTAACTCTAGTCTCAGCCAAAAGTTTTTGATTTGTTTTACCTACGTCGCAAAATTCACGTAGCGCAGACATTAATTGTTCTTCAATCGCTCGAGTTAACTAAAAGCCTAGGTCTTTAGGGTTTGACGCACTTCCGCTATTCGCCCGCAAGTTAGCAGCATGCTGACGTACAAAGCAATACCTTTCTCACGAGCCTTAGAGCTTGAACTCTTTCTACTTCAAATATAGGCAACATGTCCAAGGCCCTGTAAGCATAAAAATTTAATACTGCTCACCCTCAATGAACAATGGTGTACAACAAAAGCAAAACGATCGAACAATATGGCTGTAAAAGCAAGAGTAAAGAAATACAAACTCTAAGAAAATATAAATTAAGGATGGAACAAAAGACTCCTGCACATATACATCAACATTGCATACAATGCATATACGTACAATGCACGCCACGATTAGCTCAAAATAAAACGTACTTCACAATGAAGATATCAATTCTCTGGCTTAAGAAGTGTTGAAGGCATTCTTCGTCCATGAGAAGATGTCGAAACGCTCTAAAACCTGCAGCTCGTACTTCCTTTGCAGGACTAATCAATGCAACACGAAGACTAAAAGAAAAAGCTCCAATAAGCAAGGTTTCGGCCACAATAATGCAACCACAATCATAACGAAGGTTTATAGGTTGCCACAACCACAAGCAGACCATTTGTTATCTGCAAAACAGCAGGGAACCTTGACCAAAGATTTCACCGTGAATCTCTGCATTAACAATATGATACAGCATATTGTTTGCTAATGAAGCTACTGAAAATTAATTTCAAGACTTACCAGGCAGCAATTTCTTGAAGAGTAAAGCCAAAGTTGGAGGTAGGTGGAACACAGCGAATGAACTGAAAGTAATGCATCCCAATAGTTTAACGCCTAAGACAAACAGCCGTTAATTGAATGGATTGGTGCAGCTTACAGGAAAGAACATATCAGGAATCAAGCTTTCGCAGAGTGAAAATGTTGCCTACCATGCCATTCCTTGTTACGACACATGTCATTTCCTTGTTCTAACACGACTAAATAATATCTTTTTAAATAAAATGGAAATTGACGTAAAGGAACCATAAGCAAGTTCAAACTGCTAAGCTGGATCAGTAGGGTCCGCAAAATGACCACACCTGCAGTCAACCAAATGTTATTACCCTCTAACTACGAACTTCTTCAAGAACGCCACAAAGACAATTGACTGCATTACTACACTGATTACCTTCCGAACTATAACCAACAAGCGCGCAGCATTAAATTTCAACCAGCCAGTTTGTGAGCAACACCATTCTTTAGACATGCAATGCACAGGTAGGAATCAAGGATATCCATAATACGTTTAGTAGCCATAACCCTTTCAAACCATTTCCGAAACACCGGTACCAATTGGTGGGCATCTTAGTAAAACGAAAGAATTTCCTAACTCGGAGTGCCAGGGCGATTCACCCTTGAACTTTGAGCATTGCGCAAACTCTAAGTGCATTTAAAAGTGCGACATATCTAGAGACACTGCAGCGCTATTCTACTCGGCTTTAGACTATAACAAAATAACCCAAGAACGTTTGAGAAAGAACAGACAAGAAAAAATACTTTTGAATTTCCCGGAATAGATTATGGATAAACTATATAGCATGTCGATTAAACAAAAAACAATTTATCGAATTTTAAAGGACGCACTGAACAGAGAAATGCGGTGACTTAGCATGGAAGACAGAAGTGTAAACGTGGCTCAAAAATATGATAACGCTAGAAACTGCAGCATTCATGATCTACAGCTACTTAGCATATCTCATACCTTTCTCTCTTTTAGGGCTACAGCAGGGAAAACATTTTAAGGCTTAATACTGAATTAGAAACTCTTCATGTGCATCTAAAATGAGCCACGTTGTTTCCCCACACATTTATGAATACTCCTAACATGTTAAAAGTGATGTTTAATATCCTGATCGAAATCAGACCATCATGGCTTTAGGGTATGAGCATTAGGCGTTGTTGACGGCCACGTCCACAATTGCATGTACACATCCGATTAAAGGCACTCCGCTCAAGGGAAACCATTATATGTGTGGGAAACACTCACACTAGCTTCGGGGAACCTGATGCAAACAGCATAACCAGCAAAAACTAACACGATTTCGTAGACAAACCAGAACAAGGAAACAAGTTAGTCCATCACCAACTACAGAAAATTTCCGTGCTGTATTTTTGGCTTTGTTTATCACACTATGACCTAATGAGAGTATAATTGTACTCAAGGCGTAGCAAGTCCTTCAATCTTCGTGCATATTGTGCCCACCATCCATTAAGTCTCTAATTATTCAATACATCCACTTGCTCAGCTTGAAGCTAGACAACATGTTGAAGTAATGCTTATTGGCCCACGAACTTCAAGGACGGTTCGTATCAAGTATTCTTTCCCGATCCGAGAGACATAGATGAGCGAAGGCTCTAAGCTGATTGATGTGATAACCATATGTCAAATAGTGTATACGTTAATGATATTTTGCCAAAATAACTCGAATTTTACCAGAAAGAAAGGCTCCTGCAAAAACTTAAGCGCGTTTAAGCTAAAATTTAATTTCTTAAAACACTCGCTCTTGTAACCCCGTTTCTCATACAACTCTTCCATGCTTGCAGTGATGTGCTCATAACACAGACTTTAATACAGTTGCGCACCCAGACCGTTAAGTCCGCAAAGCCCGTTACATTTTTAAAAACGAATAAAGGTCCGTTACTTTTATTCAGATTTTGCGGAACAATTAACGAATTTTACTAGTAATAAGTAAACGATTAACGCTTCACATCTTTGAAGTCGAGCTAAAACAGGCTCAACTTAATCGAGTCTGACTGTTCGACTCGAATAGTCCGAGTCAGACAGTCAGACTCGATTAAGTTGAAGCCTGTTTTAGCTCGCTTTCGAAGATGTGACTCTGGCGAAGCGTGCTCTGCTTGTTTCTGTTTTTCGATTATTGCTTCAACGCTTTAAAAAATTTGGGCACGAAGTCCGCCACATGTAAAAGAATTACCTTTACCATGCACCCCCTCTGATGGGCTGCTGCCCTTCTTCTGTCCACGGTAGTCAGATACGACAAGGACTTTGTTATTAATTACATTTAATTTAATAAGCAGAACAATATTTTGTAAAAAAAAAGGGGGGCAATAGATGGGAGGCGTTGCTATGAACGTTTTCAGATTAATTCACAATTTTTTCGCATCAAATCTTCTAGTGAATTCGGGGCTAGAACAGGTAGTGCTTTCCAATGTCCGGATACCATTCTCTCACCGCTATCCCACCAACCAACCACGCAGTGGTGTTTCAGTGTGCAAACCAAACTCGGTGTGCGCTGATCGTACTCTTAATTGTGTGCTAGTAGCTATTGCTTACTCTAACCGATACCAATCCTTTACGCGGCCCAGGGCCGGGGTCATATCCGGATTCCGTAGCAAGGCAGATCAAAATTAAAATTCACAACAATTTGTTTCCAACAAACGTTTTTGTGTCCGCCAAACTTCAAGATTCCCCACACAAACGTCACTAGCTTGGCCAATCTGAGCTCCCATGTGACGAGGGTCATCCCAGGTATTGCTTTATATTTATTATTAAATTTAAAAATAATCAAAGCAGTGTTGGAAAAGAGATCATAAGGGGCAGAATGTGTCAGCTACATATTTCTTCATTTGAAACCCTTATGTTTTTATAGAGCAACCTGTTGCTTCGGGGACAGGCCAACCATGACTCAACAAAATTTAAGCATTTTCAAATCAAAGACGCAAATGCTACCGTGGAATTTTTCTACCGTGGAAAAGCGTTTTGACTTCTGTATGTATTTAAACTAGGGCTGTACCGGATTTCGGCTCTGGCTCCGGCCAAAAAACGGCTACTTTACAAATCCGATCCAAATCAGGCTACGGTCAAAATGTAGCCCGTTTTGGGCCGGATTTATAGCACGTAGATGAGTTCCATATCCAATACAAAGGTCAAGCCATCAGTCTATTTCCAGCTTGACATGTAGATATTTTATTAGCTGCTTGGCGGGAGATGAACGCAGACAACCTGGATCATCATTCGTTCGCTAGAAGTGCCAGAAAGCGATTCCCCCCGCCCCCCCCCCCCGTTGCAAGTATTTTATCAATTTGGAGCTGACAGCTGGCTTGCCAGCACTTCCTCATTTCAAAGCGCTCTGAAGTCCGCTAGTGAATAGTCTGGTGGTGAACAGGTAGAGACCTCGGTGGTGTGCGAATGTGTCCACCATATTGTGCAGTCCACATCAGTGACATCCGATCTCCACAAACATCGACACACAATTAAGACAGTACCTGTGTAAAACTGTCATGTCACGATCAGACAAATCCCTAACATGGTGAAACTGAAACAGAAAGCTCTTAGCTCTAGCATGGCTCATGTGTAGTTATGTTCAACACAACCAGAGTACCTTCGAAATGGTCATTCAGGGTGACAGGCGAAGTCATCAGTGATCATCATACTAGTCTTCTCACAGACCATGCCTTATTTTCTTAAAGCACAATTCGAAACTTTTGAAGGTCAACTGATTAATATTAAATTGATCAAACTTGGGACACGTACTTAAGAGGCATGTGCAAATGCATTGCCATGATGCACTGATGCTGCCTTTCTTAAACATTTTCTAATTATGTGTTTCTACTAAAAGTACTTGCATTTCACTTCATATGACATAAAACTGTCACTGAACTTGTTCAGTACAATTGTGATGTACCATGAGGCTGCTCTAGCATGTAATTTCTTGTTCATTTCTGCATTGTTTACTTGTGGATGTATTGTATGGAGACTGACACATACTTGGCATAATTTTATTTAGGCTTTTGCATTTGTACAAAATCACAATTCCGGCTTCTGCACCGGCTTCGGCACCAGCTTCGGCACAGGCTCCTGCCGGATTCCACATAGCAAATTCGGCCAAATCCGACTCCGGCCGGATTTTGAAAAGTCAAATCAGGTACAGCCTTAATTCAAATGCATGTTCACAAAATTTTTATTCAAACAAAGCAGGTTACAGCTCAAACATAAACTTTATATTTGACTTAAAATAAGCATTTTAACAAGAATTTAACAGGCCTCTTTCATCGTGAATGATAGATCTTGAAAAACATAACTGCTACTTATTTTGGTCAAAATGGATAGCATTTGGGCCTTCAAATTACCAAACATGATCGACATTTAGCCCATTCCCACCAGCTCCCGCCAGCTCTCCCTTCAAATCAAAAATTGAACGGACTATCAGACTCTCTAAAGTTTAACTGTTACAATGCAGTGAAAGAGTATATTTACCTGGGCAAAGTTATTTAAGTAACCCATGCGCTTTGATGTTGGCATAGTCTCTTTCTTTGTTATTTCACTCAGCAACTCCCTCATGTTCTCAGCAGCATCTGTATTAAAGAAATTTATTATTCATAATATCGGTAAGCACTACCAACAAGTCAGTCATGCTTATAAGTTCATTATGTAAGCCAATCGAGATAAAAGAAATAATTACAGATAAATAGAATTTCGATAATTTGATACCCAGGGCACCAGCGCTTATTTTTCAAATCTCACAGCATGATAACTTGAACACAGGGAAATGAAAGTTGGAATTTTAAAGACAGGCATGATTAAATTTTCTTATTCATGCAGCTTTCCTGCAGCATGTAGTAGATGTAGTTGCAAATTCCACATACAAGATGCAAATAAAACACAATTACCTTGTTTCTTTGGAAATACATCCTTTATAACGACACAATTCAATAAACCCAAGCATTTTGACACCGGAAGAGAATGTCTTTAGATCAATAACCAAATAAGTGGATATCAGCAGTACACTAGCAATACAATCACAAATACCAACTTACCCCGTGAGAGGTCAAGCAAAGGGGCTTCTTCTGACGGTTGCTCAAGGCGGGACCCTAACAATATTGAAAATTCTAATTGGTTGATCATGAAACTAATCAAGTTATCTTCAATTACACTACCCACATCAATTGCGCATAGTTAAAGAATTTCAGTAAGAGACTGATGCAAACACTGATAGACAAGAACTTGGAGATTACATTCTTAAACAAATTCAACACCATTTTTTTTTTCATGTCAATCACTCTAGAAAAATCTCAACACCTGATCCAAAACTTCTCCTCTTGAACTTCTTCATGATCACAGGTCGATCGAGAGCAATCCAGAAGTCATCAGAAGTAAGGTAAATTAATCATAATTGATGCGCAGGACTGCCATTTCTCAAGCATCAAAATGATGCCTGATTAACATCTAACCCAGCATCGATCTTGAATAGCACACAGGAACACTCCTGTAAAAAAAAAAAAAATTCCGGGGACAGTGGATAAATCAGAGCAGGATCAACCGAAATATTCTAATTTAGTATTACTAAATACAATACTAAACGGTACAGTAGCTAACAACCAATTAAGGATGGACTGGCGGCAATTTTACAACCTTAATTCTAAACATAGCATGCAACATTCCAAATTTACCTGCTGATGGCTTTTGACAGAAATGTGAATGTCAGACTAATGTCATGAATAAAGCTTATATCTTACAAATTTTCAAATTTTTCAGCTAAAATTAAAGCTCAAACATCTAGTGCCAACAACTGCTGAATTTCTAACCAACCCTTCCAAACTACACATTAAACCGCTTCAAATCATATGATACATCACGTCAGAGCATCATATCAGAGGGAAAATATTCTGCATTAACATGGAAGCATTCTAAATGCAAATATTTATAAAATTAAGAATACCGAATTAAAATATTAATTCAAATACGTCAAGAAGATGCACAACACCTGCTTGGACAATTCAGCCTATATAGGGTAATGTATATGAAGGTATAACGTTTACCAACACGGTCGAATCGGCGCACCCCGCGAACGTCAATAGTTCGCATATATACTTGCGGGCAGTAGAGTAACATATTCACAAAGAACATGCGGAATTCTGGAAGTTCAGGAAAGGTACGAACTCTTAACGGCGCAGAGAGTACCAGCTGCTAGAATGCACTGTTCCTGCCCAATTAAAGTTGCCTTATCAAAATTAATGCTAAATCAACATAGACCGACATTCCTATGGTAAAGAAGTCTTAAAAAAAAAAAAAACTAAAAGACTTGTTAAACCACAGTAAAATTTCCAAGTACAAGCGGGTTTACGTGAACCGAAAGAAAGTGAGATTTAGAATGAAGCTTGGTGAACAAGAGGGGAAAAATGTTGAGAAGAGGAGGAAGAGGAGACGGGAGAAGAGGGTGTAACGGGTATGCACTCATAAGTTGGGATCACCTCTACCTAAAAAGAGCGAGCATTGATGCTTTTATGTCTTTCCTGAAAGGCAAGTGTGGATGTTTAATTGAATCCACACAATTATAAATAAGTTATGCAAGCATTTATGAACAATGGTGCTTCATTAAGTTCTGCCATATCTTTCAATTTTACCTTGACAAACTATTAGCTGTGTGGTTTCAGCAAGTCTTGTGCATTTATCTTTTGCGTTGTATGTCGTACAGTTTCCAAAGAAGCTTGGTAGCCTAATTATTTTTCAAGTCATAAATGAACTGAAATTGCCACAACTTCATGTCCTCAAGTTTAAAACTTCCTAATATTTCAAATGAAAGTGAGGTTGACTCATTAGAATAGGAGAAAGTAATTATTCTTCTTGCATCCTTTTGTAAGAGGCTAATTTTATCGTCTAATTTTATTGGCTGTGCCCCATACTTTGAAGCCGCTGGAGAGACGAGCATCAAAAAGGTTACAGTGTGAACTCCTTGTGGTGACTAGATTTACATAGTGAAGAAGATTTTACAGCAATGCCACGGTATTTAAAAGTTTTCCCTAATTTATTTATAATTTATTTCGTGTTTCCCTTTGTTCGAAATGCGGACTTTGCGTGATCTGATTTAAATTGTAAAGCAATAATCACATGACTTTGCTTTGATGTAAAGGTGATCCTTCGTTTGTGGGAGTTTCAGGTATTATCCGGTTGCCAATTCAGAACATAACTAAGTAATAGGTTTATAGCTTTCTTAGGTTTCTTCACAGCCCGAGCATGGACAAATATAATGGTATCATTGGCAAAATGCTTGGTTTCAGTAGACCGTAGGCACAACTGTGACATATAACAGGAACAGCAATGGACTTAATATTGCTCTGTGGTGAACGCCATGAGAAATCTCTAGAGTCTCTGGAGTACACATCGTTTTATGTAACGAGTTTTTGTCTGCCTACTTAGTGTGGCATGAAAAAATCAAGTCATATTCTCTCCTTTATGAGCCAGCAGAATATTAAGGGTTTACGAAACCTCGAGTATCAAGCAAATATTCTTATCGAGTCTAACAGCCTACTTAATTTAAATTCCAAAAGTGACAAGATGCAAACAAAGGATCTGGCTAATGATAATTTTTATTACGATTTACATCATTACATACACAGTTGATGGAGAAGGATACATCCATTGTAGTCATGACTAATCAGTTTAAGGATGCAACCGTGAATCCTGTCTTAAAGGTCTATGCCTCAAGACCTAAAGAACATCGTTAACATTGTAGCTTTGTATGAAGTAATAATTTATTTAATTGCACATGCACCACCAGTCAGCATATTAAATCACGTGAAAACCACGATCTTTAGCCGCCAGACCTCCATGCGAACAATGTAGAGGCTATGGGACAACATCTCATTCAAGCAAAACCTCGGAACGAAAGGACTGTTCTGCATTCGGTAAGGTCTGTGGCGCTAGTGGTGTGATCGGGCCCTTCTGGGCAGTAATTGAAAAACAATGCATAGTAAAAGGTAAACATTGCATCCAGCAAGGCCCCAGCTGTAACTTCTTGTGATCCACAAGGCTCTCTATTTGCAAAGTTTTGAAGAGAAGCAAAATTTTTGTTGCTTTATAGTTTGGAAAAGGCTCTTGTTAATTGACAAATATTTTAAATGTAAGAATAAAATATTTTAATCATATTTGGCCTTAGTAAATTGGGCTGCAATATACACAGGGTTCAAAGCGTTTCAATTTATGCTCATGGATTTATGGTGCCTTTGACTCCGGAAGCAAACGCGAGTTTAAATACATTTTTGACTATGTACGGCAAGGGATAATTTTTTGTAATTAGTCATGACTATTTACTGGTAGGTACCGACATTTTCGCGAATCAAAATTTTTGGTGGTTTTGGGCATTCTTAGAGAATTTGATAATGAATTAGGAGCAATCAAATGCTATATTCATCTTTGTTACGAAGTTTTATTGCGATATGTTGCCCCTTTTATTTAGCTTTGATGTAAATTGACCTTGCTGACTTTTACTGAGCCAGTATTTGAAAATAAAGGGGTTTTAAGCTTTGCTCTCGTCGCTTTATTTAAGACTATTCTAGAGGAATGACCTCATTAAAACATAGATATATGTAGACCCCGAGAAATTAGGGCTTTTTCAACTTGATTTTTCAAGCGTTAAGCCATGAAGGGAAGCCATGATATAGAAGATTCCTGTAAGGTTACAGCTAGTCTTTATCACTTCGGCATATCTAATCAAATTTATTAGTTTAGTTAAAGAAATATATCATCAAACATTTAGAATTTATAATCGAATTCCTCAGTTTCTTAAAGAAATTCTTCATCATTAGACGTTTTTGCAAGCTCGAGTTTAATGGACGAGAAGACTTCTCGCTTATTGTACAAGAAGTTGGAGAGCTAAGGAAAATGATCAGACCTTTGATATACTGTATTCCAACTTGAATTTCGTACATTTTGAAAGCACAGTTTTGTATCATGATTGTCTCCGCATTCAGCTTTTTTTCAAAGGCTATATTATGGATCTCACAGAGTTGTCAAATTTCTCTCGAAGAGCTTAAATGTCTTTATGATTTAAAAATAGCAAGTATTCGTGTCGAAGTCTGCATCTCCGTACGCAAAGGACCAATATACCAAATAGACGCAATAGACCGAACTCAGTTGCTTTGATTTTGTTCGACCACGTTGTAGCCAGTAGATACCATCCCAATACCATGAATAAAATATCAAAGCTTGCCTGTGAATCTGCAGAATAGCGCATGACTGCGAGTCTCAGACTGTCTGCAAAAATGCTCGTCTAAGGAGGTTTTCTTCAAGAGATGGTGATTGAGCTAGCATACGGAATGATTTCAATGTCAGACGTTTGTTCAACAGCAAATCTGCTCGTTTTCAGAAATTAACGAACAATTGAAATCCTCACAGTGGATTAGTGGCCAAAGAGTACCTGTATAGCGAGAGCTAGAGAACATAGCCATCATCTGTTTGTACAAAAGATGCCCAGCATGCTGTTGGCGTTGATTCATATTATATTGGTTTTCGACAACAAACTTGAAGGTTTCATTGTTAGAAAGAGCACGGCGTCTACTGGCTTGTTCAGACGAGCTGGAAAAAACATACGCGTTAAGGAGGTTCTAGGCTCGGTTCCAGGCGCTACCACGTTGGAGCAGTGTGCTATAGCTTGCGTACAGAACATCAGTTGCAATAGCTTCAACTTCCCTACACAGCTCTCTGCTTCAAGGATGTGTGAGATAGCAAACACCACGGTGTCCGAAGGGATTATCGAGAATAATCTGTACTGGAATAACTTCGGGCCCGAGCGTATAAAGGTATACAGGCTAAGTTTTTCTTTCCATAACTTTTTATTGCGGGGTTTCAGAAACCTTGAATATCTAATGCTGTTCCTATCAATTGTGACCTTACATTCTCAATGCTCACAAATCTCCTTTTAAATAATATATCGCAAGGTAAGATTTCGAAGTAGAGGGTTTCTCTATTCAGAATTTCTCCGAGCCGTGCAGCCCCATGCATTCAACGTTTGTCGCGGTTCTGAGCAATGTACTAGAAGGTCTAAGTAATGTCTACTAAAGACTGCTCGAACGATGCCTTAGCGTGGGCAAATGGTATAAAGTGGACATTTTCCGGAAATGCGAAAAAGAAAACGTCTGTGAAGGGTTAGAAGCAAAGAAATGCATCATAACAGGATGAATGCGCCATCAGTATTTGCAGCACTAATGCTTTCTGCGGAAAGACATTTTGGCGTATGTACTCTTGCATTGTAGAATGTCTACGGACTGCTTTCACAGAGATGTTCTCCCACAACCTGCACGGGTGACAGGAGCATTTGCTTTGATGACTCATCAAGCCGAGGCACATTATGCGTGCGTAAGTAAACATTTTCTTTTTGAGTCTTGAAATTTTCTATCATTCTATTCAAGCCCTGCATTTAACTTTTCGAATACTTTTAACGTAGATGCATGAACTGCTAAATGAAAGACGATCATGGGAAGGCTGACCGGACCGGTGCATTATTATTACTGTAATTGTGGCCTGATCTTAAACCTATAGAGACACCGTTTGAATGATAGGCTTCGGCATCTGGCCGCTACAGCGTATGTCTGCTTTGGTCACAACTTAAAGAGGCGCGCTCGTACTGCGGCATCAATGTTTTGCTCAGATTTTTACGAGCCATGTTAACATTCTTGCACCTTGACTCATAAAAATATATTTGGTTGCAGAGATGAGGAATGTCGCCCTGGGAAAACCAACTGCGGCATCCAAGGGATCTACCAGCAATTTGGGGGTAGATGATTCATTCTATGGGCCTTGCATGGATATACCTTACATGATGAATCCGTGGTGGTCGGTGGACTTGCAAGACGTCTTCTTTGTAGGGGCTGTAATTGTGAGCGCCCAAATCCCGGATAGGTCATATATTGTCTATGCTATAACCATCGGGTACAGCTCAAACTTTTTGGCCAACAGGCTCAGCTTATCGAGCAGCGTGCAGTACTATTACTACGCAGAGTACGCATGGTCGATCCCCGTTCATGGTCGATTCGTGCAAATCGTTGGAACAACAGCATCAACTCTGCCAATTTGTGAAGTACAAGTGTTCGCTGTAAAGTACGATTCACTATGAGATGTCCACCTTGAGAGTTTATAGGTCAATAGTATGGCGTAGGATGCATTTATAAATTAATGTATAATTGACATAACCTCCGGTTGGGATATCCAACTGGATCATTTGAAAAAGCGGACATCGGAGGAATTCGTTTGTTAAGCTGATAAAATTGCCTACACAACACACACACACACACACACACACACACACACACACACACACACACACACACACACACACACACACACACAC
>QQSS02186222.1:0-13657 GCA_003687565.2 Craspedacusta sowerbii | reverse complement strand
ACATTTAGAAAAAACCTACACATAATTAAATACAATTAAAGAATAGAACTGCTCGTAAAATAGCAATGAGCAGGAACGCGCCTGGCAACACGTCACGCCAATGTTGGCCTCGTGGTCCAGCGATTATGGTCTTTCGAACCAATTTTCACATCATTTATATGGTATACTAAATGTCCGAAGTTCTATGCGATGAAATATAGTCATGTTTGTGCGGAATTAAATGTATGATTCGTGCCTGTAGAGTTTCCCACATAAGCGTCCACGAAAAACGCACACATTAAAACGTGGTTGAGACGTGATCGATTTACTCAAATTACGGTTTTGCACTTATTATATTTAGAACGTCACTGAGCGCGTTATCGAAGAACCTCCAAAACATGCCGGCGTGCCGAAGCGGTATAATTTCGCATTCGCGTTAATGTATGCAAACCATGACGTCACCTCATCCTGACGCATGGCCTCGATACTCAACCTTTGTATTTAATATGAGCTTCTGTACGTGCTTGCTGATCTTTTTCTTTAACGTACACTTTTAGTAAATCATCTCTAATTTTCATAGCTTGGAAAATGTCTTTCGTTATCCATGGTTTCTGTTGAGCACTTAGTTCCTTTTTGGTAAGCCTTTTAAAAGGAGCCATAACATTTAAGATGTCGGTGACCTTCTCTACTATAATATTAGTAAGGATATCTGGACTTTGTTCACCACCAAAGAGCGAATTCCAATTTATATAAGATGGATGCTCTCCATGCCTGTTCACATGTTCACATGACATAGCTATACGTATCATGCAATGGAGGCAACACTCAGACTTATTACTGTCTGTCAATTCTGAGACCTCCCAATTCCAAGCTTAGTTTTTAAAAATTAAGAGTTAATCAGGTCTAGCTGTAATAATGGATTGCAACATTTTATAGCATACCAATCCAGGCGAGGCCATTAATTGTTCTATACTACACTTCAATAATTGTCGTCAATAAAATTTTAATGCGAAACTAAACAAGATGCAACAATACCATGTTCTTGAGACTGATCTTATTCTGAGAGATCCGTTTGAAGTCTGTTTCAAGAGCAAGACCTCACTAATTACACCCTTGAACACCGTGCGGTCGATTATTCGCAACCGATGCGCAAAATGATGTGACTTTGCGAGCACAGGCAGCAAACAACCAAGAAATTGTCGCCAATAAAGCACATGCATGCATGATGCCATAAACACGAGACAACTTTAGCATGATCAGCCTTGATATTAAATCCGAGGCTTTACCATGCAGAAGACTCAATTCTTATCGATGTCCATAGTCCTTACCTAAACTTCTACCACTGCTGGCTTGATGTTCGAATAGGACAGCCAGCAACTATTTGAATGACAGAATCAGGTTTATATTCAGGTCTCTACAGAGTAAGATTTAGCTGTAGTAGCTATGATCGAAAAATTTAACTGTTGTCTATTTTGCAGAATGTGTTTTCCAATCGCATGATCTCTGCTGACACAGCTGCTTAAGCTGTTAGGGGCTCTACACTTCGGCATTGCTTGTGACATCAACAGTCTTCCAGCTGCCAGATTTGACTCAGTGATCTCTTAGCACCCATACATCTTCATCTGCATATACGCATTGTTCTTCTAATGGTGCCACTAGATCTTACGTATTAGATTTTATGGAGAATCATCCTTATTGCTTTTAAAGAGGTAACAGGCTGATACTAATGCAGATTCTAAACTGTCTAGAAAGTCTTCCTTGCTTTGCTAAGTCTTATGAAGGTGCTTGCAGCACTGAACGATCTTCCATATACGTGTATTGTAACCAAGTAGAGTTTCTTCCGTGCTCTAGTCTAGATAATTGAAACCTGCTCAGTTTCCCAGATAGATCGGGAAACATGAAAAAAAAAAAATCCAAAGATTTTCGAATGCTAAATGGCACTTGCTTTGCCGCAGAAGTAATTGCGCAAAGACATGATGAAAAAAAGCTTCTTAAACCTGAACTTGTGCTAGAAAATCTTGATGGGCAAAATATTGTTGTACTGAATATTTATGCTTTCGCCTTAAATACAGCAAAGTTTAAATTAAACTTTTCAACACTTTTCTAGGCTTACGACGCCAAAACTCAGATTTTCATAAGCACAACTTAAGTGTGGCTGTGGCTCTTAGTGTATGTGTCTAGTTCTAAACATATTGCCGTTGCTGTTATTTGTATTACATGATGCTAACATCTTCGGAGATACCAGAGGATAGTATTACTCATGTCAGAGCTTCGTACTTGGTAATTCGTTGTGCGTTGTTACCTTAGTGAAGCAATACTCGAGTTGAGTGATGCCTGCATGTAGACTATACTATATGCAGACATGCCTTGTATGCTATCGACAATATATTATTTCTGAACTGACGGGAAAGTCATGTAACATTTAGGAAGAAAAACATAAGTATGTACTACAGGGCACGGGCGTTTTGATGAGCCCTGCTAAAAGAAAATTTAGCAAAAGGTGAGGAAAATTTTATATAAATGTCTTATACCTTTCGAGGGTAAACTAAGCGAAAATGTTGTAGTGATGACCTAATCCCTTCATATACAAAGTGTTAGGGAGGAGAAGTGCATGCAGGAGTATATCCATGACAATACCAGCTATAGCCGTCTTCAATCAACCATGGCTTCAAGAAAAACTCGCCAACAAAAGATAGTTCCCGTGCAGCTGAGCAAACGAGTGCGCGGTATTAAGGAGAGTGCGATAAATCAGTGAGTAAAAACTAAAGATGGCTGTCAGAAAAAGTTAAGCAAGAAGCACTACTTCGCAGCGACGATAGAATATTTTATTCCCTTCCTTTTGTACAAAACGTAGCTTCTATATAGTCTTGCTAACTATCAACAGTACTATACAGCAAGTCTCGCTGACTCCGAGACGTGTTGGCCAATGGAGTGCGGAGATTTTTCTTGATCGAAGGACCTGAAGTCCCGAATTCCAAAAAGGAAATTTCCTTAAAGACGAGAGGTACAGCGGACAAGCGCTCACTTGACCAGATCTGTAAAAACAAACGCGATAGTGATGTCAGTGCAGTCAACAATATATATGTCCAGAGGCTTGAGTCAAAACTAATGCAGGACTTGATCAGCAACGAATTCTGCTCTCAAGGAGTCAAAACCCACATGTCAAACCCACCGCACAGAGGCCCAGCTGCAAATAAAACAAACAATCAATCAATCACTTGATCCATCAATCAAGGCTAGATAATAGTCCGCCGGATAGCAAACGGGTGCGGAAAGTCTTGCTTACGTACTAGGGCGAATTAAAACAATATAGAAAATGAGGAAACCCACGATTAAACGTTCATAGATTTCGTAAAAATAATCTAAGCCAATCTTGCTATAAAGCTGATAGCAAATTATTTTCTAAGACAATCAAACAGGCCATGAGACATAGACGACCACAAATGCACGAATCCCTAACAGAGCTACGGGCTACCAGATCCTTTGCTGTGTCCAGTAAATTTTAAAAAATCGGAAACCATCACAACTTGCAATGGCTGCAATATATGTTCGCTTTGAGCAACTTAGAGCTTAACTTACCACGACCAACAGCGCTCCCTTTTCGTAGCCGTGCAAGAAGGCAACGCTCCTTGGAATCTCACTCGATCCCCCGTAGACGAAGCCACTACGACGATCGAGGGATATAGCATAAGATGCGCTATATATATATATATATAGTCTATCATGGCACGGTGAAAAATAAACTAAATTGTTTATAGGGGGTAAGATCAAAGATAACTCAAAGGTTACCAGGAGTAAGGTCAAAGATAAGGTCAACCTTTACCAGGGAATAAGCTGGAGAACGGGCGAGACCCTTGTGTTGTATAGCGTAACGTACGGTTGTGGTTCTACAAAACAAACAAATAGAGAACGTCATTACGTGACATACAAGCAAGTTTTTATAAAGAGCAATACCAGCCATGCGAACAGGGTGCATGCAAAAAAATAACTTTATCCTGATAGAACTCAGGGATGGTCTGACATAGCGCCTCTTAACCACAGTACAAGGAGGCATCATGCTCAGTCCGGCAGCTACTAGTTGTTTTCTTACGCAACCGACAAGGAGGAATTGACGAGGTTCCGTTTGAAGATGCTACACGAAGGAGAACGGGCATGAGTAAAGGAATGCATGCTGCAGATAGAAAGCAAAACAGGAAACGACTTCAAAGAGGCAGACGCACAGATACGCGCGCGGTTACTTAAACAACGGATGCAACGAATGTAGGAATTATAGTACCTGAAAACAAGACTGCAAGCCTGCACCCCGTCGGATCCCAAATCATTTCAGATATGCGACCGCCAACTCTACAAAAACGAATCAAGCATCAGAATAGCGCATTCGAAAAGGTACAACCCTCCCCCCCCATTGTTAGTAATAAACAGGGGAAAAACACCAACTGAGAAACTTAAACCGATTTCTGGGTACTATGCCATCGGACAAGACAACATCTTGGCAGGCTACCCCCCCCCCCCGATGAAGTCAACCAGTATCGAACGAACAATCGGCCAAATCAGTCGAAAAAAAAGGACATAAAGTCCCGTCTTGAACCTCCCAGTCAGATGTCGAACTACGCCCGATGAAGTCAAGCAGAATTGAACATTCGGTCATGCAGCAAGGAGAATAAAACACGAACTGCACTTCTCCCTTGTCCGTTTGCCAAGAGCAGGGCGAGGTGTCAGCGCACTTGCTCGCAACCCCGTTTCCCGCCAAGTCAATGGTAGAATTAACATCTACATAAAGCAGGGAAAAAGCAATAAAATACAAACTTCTGCAACGAGCTCCGTTTCAAGAGATAAAGTTCAAGTCAATTCAAAGTAGAATTAACACCTACATAAAGCAGGAAAAAGGCGATAAAATTACACACTTCTTCAACGAGATCGAGAATAGTTTTAAGAGACATAATATTCGGAACATAATCAGAGCACACATCATGGTGAGTGCGCAAGAAAATGTTTCAAAAAATGCAAAATTAAACATGTAGAAGCACCATCTCAAAAAGGAAGTACTCAAATGAAGCGCTAGAAGGCTTCGAGCTGCCTGACATCACATGACCCATAGCCCCGCGCCAGACACAACTTCCATCAGAATCATCAGCAACATTTGGCTTGCATCGGCTTCCCACAAGCGAGTCACCTTCTATACCGTCCGTGAATATAACAAAAGGCGAATTAGACGAAGGCATTTCGGAGCCTCGAAGCAGCTAGCAAACCTTTGCGAGGGAAGAATTGCGCGCAGTATATTGAGTTTTCTTCAGCGACGGCAAACAGGAGGACACTTCCACACGGACTCCAACACGAACACTACGAGACAAGAGTAAGTCAGGGGGTGAGGCACCACCGCGCCATGCGAATGCCAAGAACCAGAAACACAACTAGCCAACATGGGCTGACAGCCCCCTACAAACGATAACGAGACCGATATTATTTTCATTGTTTATTTACTTGGCTAATTACGTTATTCTCGCTAATGCACGACGCAGCAAGATACAAACACAAGGCAATCGTCAAGCTAGCGCAAAATACAAAAACGCATTAAAAACATACAATACACGGAAGGAACGCGCTAACTTCGTTAGCATGATTTGAACCGATCGGATATTTACATGCTTGACATATATGTTCCAAACAAACCCTTGGCACTATAGATACCAAACTTCCTCACCCGAAACAAGCCTGTTCTAGTTAGCGCTGCCAAGCATAAGGCGTTCTAAAGGTCCTTGCAGAAACCTATTCATAGCATATTTACAGCGAGGAAAAGTTGAATAGGACTTTTTCAGGCCCTACCTTTGTAAAAGGTCAATAAATCTGCTGGAAATATCTCGAACTGCAACAATTTCGACATACCAGACATAGGATAAACCACAGTCACAATTCAAAGTAAATAAAGTCTATAGAAGGCTATTCCTGGATTAAGTCTGACTAATCCTAAATTCTACTGGTATCCTCACCGTGCAATAGCCGTTCAAATTTCCCCATTTCTCGCATTGCCAATTTTCTGTCTCCCAAACCCTACATAACAATCATGCACATATCGTGCGAATAATTAACAAGATAGCACCATGCATCCTCAACAGCCAACACCCCAACATAGAATCATGCAGAGACCGTGCACGTAGACCTTAAAGTAGAGTTTTACAGAGCCACTCAAGTCTCCACACCTAGATGCTACACGGTAAGCGTGGAGATGCCTGGAAAGAGCAGAGTTACACTCCCATTTGTAGACACGCCCTTCCTCAGGAAAAACGCACATCGAACACGAAGGTCGAGAACACAAACCTAAACATGTTCGATGCCGAGGTCGTGAGAACCCTGGAGCCGCAGGGGGAACAGAATACGTCAACAAGATTAGCCCCAAGTCTGTGGACCGATGTTGATTCTTCCGTTAAAATGTCCCACACCTTAAAATAAATAAATTAAAATCGAGCGATGCCCAGAACAAGCAATAGGAAGGCTGACGCAATTGACATCATCGCTTCAACTCTATTGGTTGGACAGGTCGTCGTCGTCGTTGTTGTTGTTGTTGTTGTTGTTGTTGTTGTTGTTGTTGTTGTTGTTGTTGTTATTGTTGCTGCTGTTGTTGTTTTCGTTGCTGTTGTTGTTATTAACCGTGTTCTAGTAGTAGTAGTTGCTGCTATTGTTGTTGTTGTGGTGGTAGCTGCTGTTGCTCTGTTTTTGTTGTCGTGGTAATTGTTATCGTCATTGTGGTTGTTGGTGTGGTTGTTGCTGTTGAAGGTCCTGTTGTTGTGCTGTTGTTACAAAGACAAAACGAGCTTCCAACGACCACGCGGGATAGAGAAATTGGGCCAGAGCTAACACACGCCTGAAAGAATATTATGAAAAGTACCTACAATGAAAGAAGATGAGTTCTCACAAGCGCAAACGAGCTGGTGTCCATCGGGTTTCCAGGATATCGCGATCACGGGGGATGGCGTTGGCAGAAATCGCGTCATAGTAGTGGATGGTCTGTATAAAAACCAAGAAATATCTGCAATGACCATCCACCATTTCGACTTGCCATGGGACACTAGCCGCTCTTATCGAATACATTTGCCTGACACGTCACAGACACAAGCTGTCGCACACGAGGTAGTGCCAAAGCCAGTCCGGCAAATCCGAAAATCCTCGAACAACCCGCGGCTGTAAATGTCCATCATAGAGTTATTATATAGACCACGATTACCTATATGATGCTCTGACGTCAACAAAACATTGGATAGAAAGCTACGGTTTCGATCTTTCTACTACTAGACTACATCAACTATAGCATGGCTTACCTAGCAGCAGTGGACTTTGGATCTAAGAGCCAAACAAGAACTCCATCTTGACCGCCAACCGCGATACTCAAGGATGAGAGCGGCCTACCAACAATCAGTACAAGCAAAACGAGGTTATGCAAAGGATGTTGAACATCAACTACGTAACCATGGCTCGCAAAGGTTAATCAATAGCTGGAAATTATCATAAGGTAAACAACCAGCAGTACAATATCATTTTCGTGAAGTTAGCTTACAGAGGAAAAGAAAAATAAACCTGTAAACACGGTTCGAAAAATGCACAAATAATAAAAATATATAGTTGCATGAAAATAACTCAGGTATACAACGCAAGCTCATTCGCTAAGGTAACACTAATGCAAAAAATTAACAACACGAAGCCTTTGCTACTACGAGCGAAAATAGGTCACCTCCACTCTAGGCATGAAATCGCCCTCTGCCGTTTATCTTTCAGAACAACATCGCCATGGTCTAATCTAAATATTAAGCACCAACAAAACGTAGCCTAAAAAGTAACGCGGCTAAATGATAAATGCGTCTTTTATGAAACAAACAAGAAATACGAAGCAAACACTGAATGGAGAACCGAAACTAAAGGTGGTGGACGTGATGATCGAGGTACGGGCCCCCTGTTCCTTGGGTCGGGTCTGAACACGAGGTATTGCTAGCCGATCAAGTTTATTTATTTTACACTTAGGGTTTACGTTCTCATGAACGCTGGATGCAACTTGGCTTGGGTTTGACTATGCATTGTAAACGATAAAACATATCGACCACAAAGCCGGTAGGAGCCGTCGTGTTAGCGATGCAGAAAAAGCAAACACGTTTACTTAGGCATTGCTTATATGCTTCAAAGCAAAAATCGCAAAGTTGACCACACATCGTCATAAGCAACCACGTCCAAGGCAGATATCCTTCCAATAAATACACAAATAAATAAATAAAAAAATAAATAAACAAATAAATGAATAAATAAAACAAACAAAAAATAAAAATTGCAAAGGAAAAACTCATGCGCTTCTAGTTTTACGATTTGAGAGCAATGATGGCAACATCTTTTTAAACACACTTGAAGAGGTTTTACTAGAACCAATAGTACGGCTAAAGTTCCACATTTTCCATACCTTAAAGCACTACAAAACTACCCTGACAGCTCGCATCAATTAAAAACCTTGATTTCCAACTGTAAAGAGATACCTTTGTTATATGTTTGCCAAAAAATAAACGCATCCTTTATGGCGCACACGCTGTTGAGCGCAGAGCAATTTAGACTGATGCCTACTAGCTCTGAAAGTTTCCGAACGCAAATCATAACATCCCAGACTGCTCATGTAAAATCCATTGAGCATTTGCGTGCTAAATGCACGGCATCGGAGGTCACGGAAGATAATTTCATAGACACGGCCTGGTCAAGCAAGGTTATATTACATGAAGCAACCTGTAACATTGAACCACGCGAAAACAGCCTTGCCCGCATAATTTGGACTAGAGTTCAGGTCTGAAGCTGTACAAAGATTTGCCTTAATACCCCAAGCATGAGCAATAGTCTTGATTACTTCAGAAGGTCAGTCTAAGTGATCATTCGCTGGCCGCGACCATGGCAGCTATTCTTGCTATTTTCCCGCACGCACCTGCATTGTTAGATGAACGTTATCAATTAGGATCAAAGAGACGGTGTGCAAATATGGGGCTTTGTCCAACAACGCGAATCTCCAATTTACAAATTATCGCTTGGATAGTTTTTCGACCTAAATAAGTTTATAGGTATATAAGTGCACGAAAGTCGACCCTTGATTATGTCTTAAAAGGTCAATTATAGTCGGTCTTGAGAGACTTTGTCCTTGGCACAATGCGTGTGAGCATATCCAAAGGGAGAGAGTTGTTGTAAACGAGTAGCAGGCCTTCAAAGCACGGATGCTACCAAATAGCCAGGTAACTATTACACCGATCTGCGACGAGAGGTAAACAAGATCCGTACTAAAGATATTTTTTGCCTATTCTGCAAAGGGCAACCATCAGCAGACTATAAAGCTACCGTTTAATCCTCAACCCGGAATCGGTCTAAATCTCGCGACACGCCGCGAAGTTCAATATGGCCGCTGCACGCTATGGTGCTTTAATTACTTGCTACTGAATAATTTATTGCTTAGTTTCAGAGAAAGTCTTTTTAGCTTCAGGATTGCTTGCTAGGGAAATGGCAAGACAAATGGTTAGGGTTAGGGTTGGGGTTAGGGTCAGAGTTTGGGGTTACAGTTTGACGTAACAAAAAAATAAATAAATCAATAAATAAAAGTAAATAAAATGCCAGCAAAAGCTTATCTCCTTTGGAAATAACTGCAAAATGGTCGCCATCTTGTAATCTTAACTGCCGCTAGAAGACGTCACATTATTCCAATCGTAATGCAGCGCTTACTGAGGACTAATCGGCAGATTTCTACCTTCTCCCAAAGCTGCTCCAAATGACCGACCCAACAGCGCAACATTCAAATACTGACGTAACGATAAAGCACATCCAGCCGACCGCTACTAGTAACCGATGACTATGCGGGACACGAGATGCTAGCCAAAGGGTCTTGGCCATCCAGTTCACATCAGAAACTTTATGCTTATTAGAGCCAGATTATAGCGAAACCCCTCGCATGAAAACAAGTAAACGGCTTAAAGATCAGGAAGAGCGACACAATGCTGTAACACTTGTAGACAACGACGGCAGGTATCTCCTACCATGGAAGTTAAGAAGTTACGTGCCATGGTTCATAGCAAAGCACAAGCGCACTTCAGAAAACCTAACCCTGCATTAATGCAGCAAATCGCGCAGCGAAAACTGACCTACAAACTATATGGGTAGCCGCAAAATGCACAGGGACAGGTTATAAATTAAACGATGACACCAAGTCAGAAACAGGAAACATACCCTTGCAGAGAGATAATCGTTACAGTAGCGTCCTAAAGCAGACAGAATGCGACGGGCCATTTACGCTATCATAGGTAATTTATAGCAACACAGCTCACGCGCTTCCATCCACAAGACATCAGCAACAAAAAGCTAAGCCTCTCATTAAAAAAAAAACGTAATTCCCAGATTAACAGCTTCACGAAATTACCTGATACAACACGACACATGGCAGAGACTAGAACATAGCCTATACATATGCACAATGAGACACATGCACGCACATACACCATCATAACTGCACACGAACTGCATTTACAGTTGCAATAATCGCCTTATAGCTAAACTAAAATGAAAAATACCTGTCCTGCAAAGGCTATTTTAGGAATATGTCGATGGCTAGCCAGTTTCCTTCGACTATAGAAAGAACAACAGGAACAAATAGCATGTTTAAAGATCCTTGTCATGCATTATCCTTTCCGTAAGAAAAGACCATACGATAACACAAGCATGATCTTAGACATTCGCCAAATCGGTCATAATCCAGCTAAAGCTAGCTTGCTGCCATTGACGCAAAACTTCTACTGCGGGCGATGATAGCAGTGGAGTCTTTAGCGCAGGACGCCCACAGAGAGGATAGTCAAACAACACATGAAAACAACGGACAAGAGCAAATAAGAATTATAAAAAGCCAAAGTTACGAAACGGCTAGCCTCACGCGCTCATATACCCCAGTAATCGCACTTTTTTTTCTCGAGTATCACGTTATTACCCACGACATATACTGCGTACCAAATTCGCTCACATACCGCGATTCAGTTGATGGCAACACAACGCCTTGGGACTAGAGATAACAATTAACAAGATTCTTAAAGCATCGACTATAAGAACTCTTATTAAAACATCAATGGAAGTTTAGCACATGCCTTGGCAAAGGAGGCTAAAAAAGCCATAAAGCCCAAGGGAGCATGTAAAGCCAGCTAGACCACACTGCCGTTCTACAAGACTATCAAGACAGAAAAAGAACCCTGGCTTTCCAGTCGCATCATATCAGAAGTGGGAAAATGCTTTTGAGCAAAAGGAAAGAGCGATTCCGGTAGAAACTTCCGTAATTCTGCAATAAGAGACATACCATGTCAAACGTTGTTCCGATTTTGCCCAGCAACGTCTTGATGGTCGATATACTGCTTGCCGACAACTTGCTGGCTGAGCGAATCAGCCGGGGTACTGCATAGCAAAGAAGAATAAGACCAGTTACGACTCGGGAATACACGAAACTAAAGAGCTGCGTAGCGATCAGAATTGGAAGGCGCAAAAAGCAGAAAGCTGATTGAGTTTACAAGAGGTGGAAATCACTTGGGCGATGCAACAACGACGCGGCGTCGCTTGACAATCTTTAAGTTTCATCAACTGACTGAACTGAATCTGCTATCAAACTGATAATGCATCTCAATATGAATTAGTTTGAGCTGGCACATCAGATTGTCAATAAAGAAAGCAAACAAGCTTACGTTCTTTCCATTCAGAAAATTCTCCAAGAACTCCTTCAAGGCCAGCAGATATCCTGAAAAACGCATTGTTAAATGAAAGTTTCAAATTACAGGTAGGTTCAGCACAGCAATAAAAACAAAAAAAGCAACAACAACAACAACAACAAAGAAACAGCTATTTATTACACGTTGTGCCAAACTCAAATTCAAACTAACCATTTACGCTTTAATCGCTCAAGAAAGGTTTCCTCGCACAAAAAAGCTGGCTTGCACGATTCCTCTTTGCACGAGACGGTGTGAGGAGCATTGTAGCGTTCACATTTGAGATCCACCAGCTCATAATCAGTCACCTGCACCAAAACAACGCAGAACGCTAGGAAAGCTACTTATGAATCCGGTGTGTCTAACTACGACTTGAATATAGTGTATATTAATTTCATGAACGCTTGCAACATCAAAAACAATTTTCACGACTCGTACATAAGCTTCATGAAAATACGGCGACAGTAATGCCACACTGCATGCATCAGCACAGATACACTCTTGATCATGAAAAACCAACAATGAGTCCCAAAAAATAATTGCCAACTACTTTCAGAATTGACAACAAGCTGTGATGTATGGCACGATGCAATGAAGACACTGCTACTTCATGCTATGCAGTCCAGAATGAGGCAGCTCAAAAACTATGCAAATCAACGAAAGAGTTTCAACATAACACGCAAAGAGGTTCCCTGGAAGGGTAAGATACGTATACAGCTACAGGCGGAACAGATTTATACGCCGTAACATACCGTGACATTGTCAATATGGCTTGTCAATAAGACACCATTTCGTTCACACACAGTGACATCAGCTGCTGGCGGTACAGGAAACTGAGCCAAGGACGTCATGACACGCACACAGGTAGTCTAGCTGAGTTCAATGACATAAAGAAATTACTGTACGAACAACATGAAAATAAATCCAAAGCGCATACTAAAGAAATCGTGCTGCAGCAGTATCCCACAAAACCATGTCATACGGTTTATCTACCCCGTTCGCTTTTCCCCTCCACTGCCCCAAATGAAGCGCAAGGGGAAAATATCTAGATGTAAATATTCTATATCCAAGCATACAAAAACTGCATGAATGTGCATGTGCGTGGGTGTGCTTGCGTGCGTCCATGCGCGTGTGTTTGTGTGTGAGAGTGTTTGTGCGTGTGTTTGTGTGGGTGTGTGTGTGTGTGCGTGTGTGCGCGCGTGTGTAGTGAATTAGGCTTAATTAAACCATATCCTTATATCCTTTATGCCCTAATAAGAAGCTAGGCCAATAACACCAGTGTTGTAGAGCGCGCAACATGTAGAATACAGTATATGTTCAAGTAAATGATATACTTAATGGAACTATCACCATTGCCAGGTACACTCGTCCGGTGAACAAAATGTACAATCAAGAGCCACCGTCAAAATTTCTCCTTTATAAAACTAATTTAGAAACAAACTAATTGTGGTTTGGCGGTCGAGACAGCGACAAAATGCTTGACGCGCGAAGCTTTTGCACTAAAGAGATAAATGACGTTTATCAAAATTCAGCAAATAAAAATTTAAAATAAAGAACCGATGGGTAAATCTTTGAGGCAAGTAGCAAAGCTATTAATATTTTAAAGTTGCGTAATCGATGCCAGCAGATGTCGGGGATTCTTGCGGGTACTTTTATAGTAACAATCGCTTTCAACTCCGGTTGGTTTTGCTCTTCTCATGCACTCGTTTTGAATTCCTGACGTTTAATATAAGCAGTTGCTTGGAGAGTGCAGCGATGGATAATCTTAATGGCGCTGATATCTTGCACATCTGCTGTAAGCACCCATGGGTTCTATTTCGCTATAGCGATCATGTATTTTGGTCTAATTAAACGGTCCAAATAGTCTCTCTCTCTCTCTCTCTCTCTCTCTCTCTCTCTCTATATATATATATATATATATATATATATATATATATATA
>QQSS02186200.1:0-13659 GCA_003687565.2 Craspedacusta sowerbii | reverse complement strand
ATGTATGTATGTATGTATGTATGTATGTATGTATGTATGTATGTATGTATGTATGTATGTATGTATGTATGCATGAATGTATGTAATGTATGTGTTTGTGTGTGAGTGTGTATGTATTTGAATGTTTGTGCAGGATTACCAGTCAGCCGTGACTCACATGATCGACCGGTGGGCGGTCAACGAGGAGCGAGTTGCTCAAAGTTTCCTCACCTCAAGCGCCGAGATTGACGAAAATTCTCCGCTCGTCGTCAACAGAACTCGTCGGAACATCATCCGACCCGTGCGCAAGCTCCTTCGCACAGCCGACGACCGCACCGAAGACGAGTCCGATTCTTCGCTCACGCCGAGCCGCATCTCCGACAAAGTTCGCTTCAACATCATCGCCGAGAGCGACTGCGAGACCGAGATCGACAACGACGAAGTGAGTGTGGATTCGCCTGTGAAGTCGTACGGTGCAGTTGCAGGTGATGCGACTAATGAAACGAAACACATCTAAAGGTAATGATTTCTGCGGTGATGTTTCGGTGCTTTCACCTCTTTCCTTCTACTCGGAAATGCTTTTCGGGCGACTTCTGTTGTGGCACTTAGAGCTGTTGTTGTCGTGCTGATGATAGGTTGTTATTGTTCGAGTTGTTGTTGTCATGGCGATGATAGGTTGTTGTTGGAGTTGTTGTTGTCAAAACTATGATAGGTTGTAATTGTTCGAGTTGTTGTTGCTATGTCGATGATAGGTTGTTATTGTTCGAGTTGTTGTTGTCATGTTGATGATAGGTTGTTATTGTTTGAGCTGTTGTTGTCAAAACTATGATAGGTTGTAATTGTTCGAGTTGCTGTTGTCATGTTGATGATAGGTTGTTATTGTTCGAGCTGTTGTTGTCATGTTGATGATAGGTTGTTATTGTTTGAGCTGTTGTTGTCAAAACTATGATAGGTTGTAATTGTTCGAGTTGTTGCTGGTTTTTTGTGTTGTTGTTCTTATTGTTGGAGATGGTAGTTGTTTTTGTTGTTTGTTATCGCTGTTTTTGTTGCTGTTGTTGTTCCTATTTTGTTGTTGTGGTGTCGATTGTGGTGGCAATTCTGGCTACCGTGATTGGGATTGCGGTCTTTTTCAAGCTGCTTGCATCTTATTTTTTCTACCGTCATTTCTCTTCATTTTCAATCGTTGCTTTTCAGCGCTCGTTTTTCCCTCCAAACTCCTACTCTGACAGCCTTCCGCTTTATTATATTTTTCTTGCTGCCTACCAGGCAAAGTTATGTAATTTTTGTATCAAATCGATTTGTTGCGTTTTTTAGGGCATTAGCATTCGCACATAACACGTCTTATGCATTTTGTCGTTCGCGATGGAGGAGGGACGTGTGTTTTTTTTTAGCCTACCGATGAAATAAATTATTGAAGTTGGTTTGTAGTGTTTTGATTAGGCGAATTTCTCTAAAACTATTTTTTAAAAATCCATTGTGTCTGTTAGTGCCCGTATCTTGCTATTCATTTATTTATCTGCATATTTATCTCCGTTAAATTTCCACTCATGATCTGTTGATAGTTTCCGTCATTCGTTGTCGTTACCTCGTGTCGTTTCGCGACTGGGACCGAGTTTGTAGTCGCATTCTCGTTTGGTGCGATTCGGTGCCTATAGTACGCCATGTGTATTGAACAGCAACTAGACCCGAGATTTGTCGGCTGTCGGCTTGAATATTTTCTCGTGTCACCGACGGATTGTCGTCATGTCCGCACGATGGAAGCTCGGTCAATGGGCTTGAAGTTTTCCTGTCGTTTCATCTCAGCGCGATGCTCGCTCGGTTTGCAACCGTGGTTGTCCGAGCGTCCCAACCGAGATGAAAATAGCTTCGCCTGCCCATCGTATTTGTTTATGTGTGACTGGCCATGGCTCCTGTACTAATTTTGACGGTCGCATGGCCTTGTTAATCAGAAGCATTTGGCGTCTCGGTCGGTCAAGTTTGTTCATGCCCAGTTCGTACCGTGTTCGTCGTTGGTGCCAGGAGAAGCACCATGTTGGCCGTTCATAACGTTATTCTTGGGTAAAATTTAGATGATTTAGTTACTTATGGAATTACTTGAAAAGTCGCATTAAGAGTCTTGCTCGTGTGTTAATAAATATAGTTCGTGAGGCCTGGCTGTCGTCTGTGGTCCACGGCCGATATTTAGATGCACAGCTGTCGTGCGACGTTTGCAAGCGTCTTGACGGCATGTGTTCTTTTGTATTCTTCCAGCGCGAGGGAGTGTTTACAGTTGAATTAAAACTTTCGGCTTTTTATTTGCTTAGAACTTGCGTGCAGAAGTTCGTCGTGCCCCGTGCGTGAGCTTAAATTGTTTGTTTGCCCTAACTGCGATGAAGTAGTGTTCCATATTCCAAGTTGTCTTCCACAGAATAACGCGTGGGTGAGCTTTATCCACTTGCAGTCACGTTTTGCACTTACTTTGTTCAAATGAATTTGGGCCACACCAAACTTTACATGTATGTAAATATGCCTCTGTACTTGTTAGTTAGCAAGTCCTAATGTCGTACAGTTCTCAATAGTGCACTCAGCTCTCTTGGTCTAGTGGTAAGTGCTCTGCTTTCCACTCCGGCGACTCGGGTTCGGTTCTCATGCACGCCACTGATGAGTCCCACATAGGGCAAAACGCGTCTGGCGTTGGGGGAATCGAAGAAGAGCTGGTGAATTTCCAAATCTAATTTTAATAAGATGGTGAACTTTGGGGCAAAAAACAGCGTCAGTAATTTTTTCAGTCATTGATTTGTAATGGTAACTTATTTACCAGAGCTCTTTCTTTCTGTTTTTTTTTTAAATATCGGTCGTTTGTCCCAGCAGCTCAACGAATGTGTTGCTCCGTTTTTTTTTTTAAACCTCTGAAGCCGCGGTGAACAATTACAAGACTAACAAGCCTAGTTGCACAATGTGAAGACAACAACATATGGAACAAAAATACATCATCTTTGTGTGTATGTGGATTAGAATGAGGTAATGCGGCTCCATGTTATGACCCAAACGATCATATCCAAAGATATCACAAAATAGCCGAGCTACATATTGGCTGTACTAGGAAAGTTTTAGCTGAATCAAGGCATGTAAGACTATATGCATCGGGGAATTGCGTAGAAGTTTCATTAATCGCGACAGGTAAATCTATGCCCAGTACCTGAACGTTCTGAAACGCGGATCACCAAACTACGGCCCGGGAGGCCTTTTATTCCGGCCCGCGGGGCCTTTTCGTTCGGCCCGGGAGGCCTTTTATTCCGGCCCGCGATGTATTTCGTCAACGAACACAAACACGAAAATTTATGATTTGTTAAAGGTCGCGCTTCTCATTCGCGAATTTAATACATTAATAATGCTTTGTTTGAAATTCCCCGCGTGGTTTTAGTGGTGGTAATCGGCCTGTCGTAAGTTTGGAGAAACCTGATCTAAAGGTACACTAAGCAAGCAAGAATTGTATGAACGTGCCTCCAGATAGGGGTTAACGAGGGTATAAACCTCCGTAAGAGGTTCATTGCGATTGGTCCGATGTGACGTAAAGATTGCAAGATTTGCGCATTGACGGTCTTAATCTAAATGCTGAACATAATCGCGATTTCATCTTTTCTCCAGAGTTATTTTCTCTAGTTGCAGTCGTTCATCTTGCTAAAATTGTTAAAGTTGTTTATCTTGTCTCAGTTTTTTATGCGGTTAAAATTGTTTATCTTACGCCAGAGTAAATTATATTGCTAAATTGGTTTCTCTTTGTAAGAGTTTGTTAGCTGTGATCAAACTGCTCTTAAGCGAGGCTGGTTAAGAAGTATCACTACAGTTAACCCAGTTAACATATAGGACCATGTGTTGTTTCTGGTAAGGTTAGACCAGGGACTGATAATACCCCAAAGCGAGGTTTCGGCGCGGAAAGTCTTCAAATACCTAGTTTCGGTAAAATTACGGTTTCGCCCGAAACCAATAAGCTGACTTTTGGTTATTTTGCGTCTTCATCCACCGAAAGTCACTTCATCTAGTTTGCCTTGTTTAACTGTTAACTATCGATGCATGTGTCTATTTGCTACCCTTGGCTAATGATCACTGGCGGCCATACCGGATTCTCTGTAGTGAAGGCAAATGTTAGCTATTCCGGTCGATGTACCACCGTCTGACGCCTTGCATTTCACTTCTGGCTACACTAGCCATCTGTCTAAAGACGAATTGGATCTCTATAAAGCCAAAGCATCAATTTTAGAGACTTTCGACCTATAGGTAGTTATGTTTCGTTTACTCCTGCAAGAGAAGTTCGGCGATATCGTGATGTACGTAACTGGAAATTCCTCACCGTAAACTTTGCGAGCAATGAAAGCTTACGAGACCATGGAACGTTGCAGCTACTTCATAGCCGCATGGGTTAAGGACGCAAAGTTATGGCATCTGACCTCGAAGCAGATGCATCTCAAAATGGCACGCGTAAGTGGGCTGAGCATAACTTTTTTTATCTCCATCGAAGAATTTATTAATTTTCATTTTTTTCATGTCACTACGCTATATATATATATATATATACATATATATATATATAATACAATATACATAATATATATAATATAATGTTACATAGCCTCTGCGAGGTTAAATTGTGGCCTAGAGGATGTCAGAAAAAAGAGCTAATTGATTCAAGTGAATGTTTTAGTACACGCGTTTTTTTTTTTTAATTCTGTATGATGTTTATCTACATCCGATTGTTTTGTTTCCTCGTAACTCAGGCCAATCACTTTCACGATCTTGGGGTTGCTTTGGAACTACTTTCAGTAGCTAACGGATGTTATTGTTGCGACACACCGACTTAGACGAAGAGAGTATGCAGCCTTGCTTCTCAGAAGCTTGCCAGAGGAACGTATGCACGAGCAATAAATATATACCCCTTCCTACACCTTCTTCATCTCAAATCATTCATTCAAGCTTAAGTCTCCTGACGTGACCAATTACCATCTGAGCATGTATTCAAACAGCTGGTAATCCTCTAGTGACCTCCAAATCAATAGGGTTCAGTGGCTTCTTGCCTCCGGTAAATGCAGGAACTTTAGAGACTGCGTCATGATGGCTGAAAGAGGCTTGGGCTAAGAAGCCTCTGTCTGCTAGCACAAAATCTCCAGGTAATAACATTTCAAGGCATGCAATGACTATCATATGCCTGGCACTGGTACATCCACCCCAATCATGCAAAGTAAAGAAAAAATACATCTTAAGGAGTAGCACCAATCAAGAAATCAATTGTGTTGCTAGCAGAATACACAGTCCTTGCAGGAAGTCTCGAATGCCATAGTAGGTGCTGCAGTTCTTCACATTTAGATCATACTATCAATGCTGGTACCAGCATCTAACGCCAATCACATTCTTAAATAAAGGAGAAGCAGTTGCATCTTAAACATGAAATTTAAGGGCTAAAAAGTTCTTTGGCAGCGCTATTCGCAGCCATTTTAGTGCAAGAGTGAGCTTTGTCGCGAGTGGGGCAGTAAAACAACCAGACTTCTCTTCTTTGAACAACTGAACTCTTACCTTTTTCTATTTACAAGTTTGTCCGTTTTATATGAATTCAAGGTATAATTAAGTTATACGACACCTGGATGAAGTAAATGGACTGCGTGCTATCAAGATAAACCTCGCGCGGTGCAATTCGCAATAACACTATTGAAACGATACAATCATAACTCTCATTCCAAAATACTCATAAGCACCAGATATACTCGGTTATAACGACTTCCAAATACCACGATTACATTCAACAACAATTATAGCCACGCGGCCAGAGACAAGACTGCAGTGCGAACGCAAGAAGGGCATCAACTGAGCACAAATAAGGCATGCTATACACAAACACACACACACACACACACACACACATACGCACACCAATCTAGCACCAATATCAGCGACAAGCTTTGCAAGCAGAGACATAGCAGTACACAACTTAACATAATAACTAATCGTGTGATATATGATCATGAGCTTTGAATATGAACCACGTGCAGTCAGCCTGGCCTGCACCTGGTGATCCATCAGGGGATTCCATGTAGTCAGTTCAGAGCCTGAGCAGCCTCTTCATTCTTGTCATACTCAAGCCTCTTTTTCTTTGTAGCTGGACGCCTCTCAGACTTGCTTGATTGCTTGCAGAAGGCTAAAGCTTTCTGAGGGAAAGATGCATGTTTAAATATTGAAGGCACATAATCTTGACTCAAATGATCATCTGTTTTGCCCCTGAAACGAAAAAGCACAAGTGAGTCTCAGTTTAAAATCATGCTGCCCAACTAACTTGGCGCTGCTGTTTCGATTTTCGCATCGAGGATAGGGTTTAGACAACTGAAAAAGCTTTAATTAGTACTGGCAAATTTGTATGTAAGTGGTGGATTTCAAAAATTGGGTCTGTGCCTACAAATAGTTACTCTTAACTTCTCTAATTATGGTGACCACACCAATCTGAAAAAGAACTCTGTAAGTTGGTAATAACCTGATGAGAAGTGTTTGCTGAGCAGGCGACTGTATGTTCACGGAAACCAATCCTTGCTTCTAATGGCAGCGATCCACTTCTCACATCGCTCTTTCTCAACAGGAAGTTGATAAAAGGCGATAACTCCTTTTTGTACGTGTTGTTTGAACAGCAGCACAACATGTCTCAGGCATTTGCATAAGATAGCAATGTATTGACTGTCAACCAGCAAGTGCAGCAAGTGCAAACCCTTGCGATCTGTGGAAGTTGACCTGCAACATGGCTGCCGTCCCGCGTCGTGACGTCACGTGGAAAGGATCACGGGAAAAGGACGAGCACATAAGCGACATATGCAAGAAAATTTCTGCTCAGTTTAGCCGTACCAAAACCTAACCAATTCTCATTTGGATCTAGGATCAAAAATTTGGAATTCCCTACCAGAAGATATGAAGTCAAGTTCCAACGAAAGACGCTTCAAGTTGAATATAAAGAATTGAGACGGATCTAAATGTTTATGCGACGTCTGTGAGCACCACCTAAAAGTATAATGCAGTTCACATATTATTGGGATATTTTTCTTTTTATTGAAACGAAAACGAGAGCGTTCTAGTGTTCCTATTTCTTTACGTTTGGACATGCTAATAAAGAACCTTCTCAGTCTGTTTCGTTAATTTTGGGCTACGTTTGTATGAAACGCAGATCTGATCTCGGTGTAGCTAGCTCTTTATGTATATGAGCTAAATTTTCCTTTTTTCATTTTGGTATATGGGTGTTTGAGAAACCGAGTATGAATAAATTTGCTACTACTGTTAATACTAATTGATAGCGTCCAAAGATCGTCATGACCTCCAAAAGTAACTTTCCTTTTTCTTGTTACCACGGAGTTCCAAGTCATAGAAAACGTGGTCATAGAAGAGAAAAAGTAATGGCTATGTGTTTCATTCTAGTATGACATGACACCAGTGACTGGTCTTAAAATTATCATGTTGAGAGTGCGCAAAGCAGCGTTTGTGTTGCATAACTATTTCTCAGGAAACGCTTGCTGAGATGAGTAAGACAATTGGCAGTTACCCTGAGAGAACTGAGTGCTTGAACTTAGATCTCATAGTAATATAACTGATGCACAAAGCCTATGAAAAAGCAGTGCAGAACTAGGCATTGCAGTCCCCCTTCTTGGAAGAGAAGTATTAGATGGTCTAAGATGGTATCATTACGAAGGGGGTGTCATCCTAGTTCAAACGGTTTGCTGATGCTGGCTTTTCTTACCTGATTACTGGAAGCTGCAGCACAAGCAAAGCTATAATGTCATATAAAACAGTGATTTTGTGGCATGCAACCCTTCCCAGCGGTGCAAGTAATTTAATTGCAAGCATGCATTTTTTTTTAACCTAATAAACAAAAAAGCATGATTTTGTATCAATTTTAAATAGCTTGTTGATTAGAAGTTCATAGGTTGCGAGCTTGGAGTTCGCAGAAAACCTCTTGCATAGATAATGTTCACTTTAACATAACTACATAGATTTGCATCTACAGCAATTTATGAACAATGCCAGTCTTACAAGAGTAACTTATCCTTGACATAGAAAAAGATTATCATTCCGAAAATCCGCACTTTTTAACGCAGTGATAGATCATCAAGATTTACTGGTAAAACATACCAATGATGCTTAAGCCGAGCATGACAACTTAAACCTTGATTTACGCGAAGTACGAAGGGGGCTTTTCGCTATCGATTAGCTTTTACTCTTAAAAGCTCCCTTACTCTTAAGCGCCCGTTTTATAAATTTCTAAGCGTTTTTGGAGTTCTATTTCGAAAAAATTCTTGATTCTTCATAACATGCTGTGATCTCTGATTGATGTTTCATTAGCGAGATCCTGCGACTGATTGTACCAATTCTGCATCAACTTAAATAGAACACTGTGATGTGAATAACATGTATGGGTAATGCTTGCATTTCGATGTTTATGTGAATCTCTATAAAGATTTAGCTTCAAAACGAGTTAATAAGGTTTTTTCAGTTTTCTAGTTGCGTGCGCGAAATGAGCGGCACAAAATTTAAGGTTCCTTGAACTTTTATGCTACATATGAAGCAGTTCAGCATGTGCTCGATCCAGTATCCGAGTCTGAGCTTTCTGAACTACTTAGTACTAGTTATGTTGACGAGGAAGTTAGTGAAGCAGATCAATGGATTTTCATACAAGTCTGAAGTTTTCAGTGGAGCAGAGTCCACACTGAACCTTTGCAAGTAATAGCTCATGATTGGCACTGGAGAACAACAGAAGCACCAATGGTAGATTGTATCTATGCCCATATCTTTAGCCCTCCCCCGGAGGGATTTGTTGCACCCTCTCAGGATTTTCGGTCTTCTCTCTCCAACTCTGCAAGATGGATTTCGAATCATTGAGTCAGGCCACTGGGCAGGCTTCAAGGATCTCAAGAACAAATGTCGTTTTGCAAAAAAGGAAGAATTCGCACAAGCTGTTTAAATTGCAAAGTATGTATTTGCCTCAGTGATGAAGGACATTGGTTAAACGAATTCCATACCCATGAATATCATTTATTAATGCATGCTCATGTAGCATGTGTTTGATATGAGTTAGAATTCATCTTTTATGCTATACTTTTTCTTTTTATTTGCCAAAGACGTTTGTAAAATATATGGGAATTTTAATATTCGAGATTACGCACTTTTTCAAGCGTGTTGATCGATCATTTCTGGCCTTATTATTTGACAGATTGTATAAGGCCTTCGATTTCCATACTTAGTCTTAAGCGTGGCTCTTATGACTTACGTAACCAAGTTAATCATGCCTTCGTATAGCTCGCAAATTATGAAGGAGGAGCCACGAAAAGTAAGCTGGATTTCTTTCGTTCAGAAATCATCGAGAGCAATGATTGAAAGCGAAGTGCAGTGGCCTGATGATCGAGTAGCAGTTCAACGAACTGACAAGTCGATCATGGACTTGACCATTGTCTACTTGTTACCGTACTCTCTTAAGGCGAATCTTTTCAAAGATTGATTATCGGCGATCTATTTACTAGTCGTTACAAGGTTAGAAGGTGAGAAGCGAACGTTTCAAGGTGAGAAGAGAAAAGTTTACAAAACCACGCTCCTGTCAGATTGTGACTCACGTTAAAAAAATTAACTGCAAGAGGCTACATGGATTTCTTTCACTACAGATGGATGGAGTAATCCAACCAAATCATGGTCTTCACTCAGCTTCACGTGTCACTTCATTCATCATGCTGTGCCATGGTGTTGGAAGAAGATCATGATGGGCAATACCTAACACCAAAACTGCATGACGCCATCACAACGTGGGAGATCGCCGATCAAAATTCACGTCGGAATACGGGACAATGACGCGAATATGTAATTAGGGGCGATATCTCGATAGCGTCACCGACATCGGCTGCATGGCTCACACTTTGCAGTTGGAACTGCACGATGCTGTGTTAACACAGACGTCTGTAGAAACTGTCGCAAGAAGGCTCGAAAGGTAGTGAGTCATTACAACCATGGTGAGCAGGCTTGCAGTCCTCTCATGGAGCACCAGCAAACGGTTAAATCGCCTGATCATAGTCTGCTGTGACGATGCTAAGACGCGATGGAATAGCACGTGCCTTATGCTGGCGCGTCTGGTCGAACAGAGCAACGCAACCTATACAGCGTTCAGTATGGCGGCATTGACAGCCTGCTAGTTCCAGAATGGGAACAATTTGCAAGAGTGGCTAAAATTTTGAAACCATTTTATGCTGAAACGCTGGAGCTTTGTTCCGAAGACACATTTCCATTGTGATTCCAATGGTTTTCGAATCTACTCGAATCAATTCGAATCTACTCGAGTCAATTCGAATCTACTCAACGTGCTAGAAACAGCGGCAGCAGATCAAGGGTTAAAGCAAATGAACGCAGCACTGCGTGATTTTCCGACATGAAATCATCCGAACCTGCCGCTGCTGCAACTTTGCTTGACCCGCGCTTCAAGGATACCTACTTTGATGCAAAGACGAAGTCTGCAGACAAAAAAAAAACTGGCTTCGTGCTTATTACGCGAAGTTCACAAAGCAGATTCGAGAATTAATACAACTGAACCAGCATCAGCAATAGACGCAGAGCCTGTACTTTCATCTGATGAACAAACTCAGGATGATTCGTAAGCAGTGCATGACAGTCAATCCGACAACCTTAACGTATCAGCAGTTGACAACCAAAGTGACGTCACTTTGGTGCTTATGCACGAACGACAGTTGGACAGCTATCTTAGTGAATCTCGACTGCCTCGAGCGACAACCGACACTAATGCGCATTGCCATTGCAGCCAGTACCCATTGTTGGAAGCCACCGCTCGCAAATACCAGTCAGCACGAACAACTAGTGTGGCTAGTGAACTGTTGTTTAGCGCCGCAGACCAGCAAAATGCCGATAAAGTCTTGTTCCTGAACTATAATATTCGTTTGTTTGGTTTCAATTATTAAATAACGCATGCGCGTTATGGACAGTCATAAACTTTTACTGCATGTGGAAAAGCTGCACGAGACGATTGTTTTCATTAACAAACAGTGATTATATAGCATTGAAAAAATGTTTTTTTTTAGTTCGAGATCTCCGAGTTCAGTTTCGCAAATGATTGCTATCTTTCGGTTTCAGTTTCGACCGAATGGGTAGTTGAAATTTCGGTTTCGGCCGAAAGTAAAAGTTAAATTTTGATCGGTCTTTATACCAGGGTGAAATCCACAGGGCGCAGGGTGAAATGCACAGGGCGCAGGGTGAAATGCACAGGGTACAGGGGAAATCCACAGGGCACAGGGTGAAATCCACAGGGTGCAGGGTGTAATCCACAGGGTGCAGGGTGAGATCAACAGGGTGCAACCGAAAGCCGCGGGGTGCGCTTTTCAAAGAAACCATATGACGAGCTTTCAGGCATGTTCAAAAAAAAAAACAACAAGCAATCATAAGGAACGGGAAGGCGGTAAGCCACTCTAGGTTTAAGATATCAGACAGAAGTGGAGAACGGATGACTATAAACTCTCAACTCTTCTGCAAAGTCAATGCACTCTGCATAAATAAACCATGCTAAATATGGCATCGAATATAGAAAGAAAATTAGCAACAAACTTCCAATTCATAAAAACATAGGATTGGCAGATGATATTATTTACATATTATCATATTAGAAATATAGATAGATAGACAGACAGATAGATAGATAGATAGATAGATAGATAGATAGATAGATAGATAGACAGATAGAAAGATAGATAGATAGATAGATAGATAGATAGATAGATAGATAGATAGATAGATAGATAGATAGATACACAGATAGATAGATACACAGACATGGACAGATAGCGAGACAGACAAACAGACAGACAGGCAGATAAGAGAGATAGGATATGAAAGATAGGATAGATAGGATAGGGGTTTTTAATATTTACGAAGAACCTTAAACCTAGCGTCCGAAGCGATTTCACGCATACCATTTTAAAATCTCTATTAAATAGATTCGACCTCCTGGCGGGCAGGAGAGGACAGCACAAAGCATATTATCTTTCCCACTCGGGCAATTTCTCAAAGGCTTATTTCTGCGTTTGAGGTTTCAGCCATCGTTGCGCTGGTGCTTGTTTTTGTGGCTACCTCTTGCAAGTCAGCCGCGGGACTGCTTTTGCCCACAGGTGCGACGCCAACACGATTTTTGCGGATCCTCACAACGGGGGAACATCCCGATCGCCAGCAAAACATCCTACAAAGTTCCGAACGGAAGTTTCGCCCAGTCAGAGAGTATATGACGCAGTTCAGGGATGAGTTGATGGCGACGCAAAACTTTGACACAGACATGGACTCTTCCAGATAGAACCAGCGCCTGCCCTCGAATCTATTCATCTGCTTCACTGCCAGCAGACAGAGGGATAAACATTGCCAGCAGAAAAGGCCAAGCAAGCTAAACGTGATTCCAATCAAGAGAAACGTCACGTCTCGTTCCTGCTTCCGGCTCAATCGGCGCAGAGCATCATCTCGAGGCTGGCGCATGCGCAGTGCACATATGATGCAGAAGTTGGATATGGCGATGACGAGCCAGGGGGTGACGACAAAGAGGAGGCAGTGTGACCAGAAGTTGTAGTCGTGCGTGCTCCGACGCTGTCCGAGGCTGGTCAGCATAATACCCCACGTCGAATTCGACGTCCGCGTCGGGGCAACCGTCAGAAAGTGCGGCAAGTTGGCCACGATCGAGGCGACGGTGATCGCCGCTAGAAGCAACTTCGTCTGACGACTGGTCACTGCCAGATATCGGAGCGGATACACGACCGAGTAGCACCTCAGCGTGCTGACTGCCATCACGTACCAGATGCCAGCAACCACGCAGACGAAAAACCCAGGAAAACCGGCGAACGAGTAGTAGACGGCATACCAACGCATCTCGGTGATGGAGTCGACGAGTGTCGGCAGGGTGTAGTTGAACAGGTAGAGAAGCAAGACGAGGATGTCGGATACACTTAACGCCAGAAGATACAGAGAGACATCGATGGATTTGGCTCGGTTTCGTTTATGAAGGCGCCACCAAACAGCAAACGAAACGACGTTTACTAAACAGAAATCGATAGATTGGAATGAAAGGGAAACGCCAAAAGACTTTCATAATGACTAACAACACTCATAAGAAAAAATAGTAACAAAGAAACACACACAAACACCCGTGCCACATTAAACAAAATTTTAAAATACTATATTATACTACAATATACTATGGTACAATATACTATATAATATACTATACTATACTACACTATACAATACTACATAATAATATACTATACCATGGCATCGTATACTATAGCATACTTTAGTATACTATGCTATACTATACTATACTATACTATACTATACTAAACTATACTATACTATACTATACTAATCTATGCTACACTATATTATACTATACTATACTATACTACACTATACTATACTATATTATACTATACTATACTATACTACACTATACTATACTATACTATATTATACTATACTATACTATACTATACCATACCATGCTATACTACACTATACTATACTATACACTATACTATACTATACTATGCTATACTATACCATACCATACCATACCGTACTATACTATACTATACTATACTATACTATACTATACTATACTATACTATACTATACTATACTATACTATACTAT
>QQSS02186199.1:0-28025 GCA_003687565.2 Craspedacusta sowerbii | reverse complement strand
TAGTAGTAGTAGTAGTAGTAGTAGTAGTAGTAGTAGTAGTAGTAGTAGTAGTAGTAGTAGTAGTAGTAGTAGTAGTCATAAAGAAAAGTTTTACAAGGTTAACCATTCATATGAAACAAGACTATCCAGGTATGGGTATAAGGAAAATGCTTCTCTTGGCCATAAAAAATTCAGTATTATGATACGTGGGCCTTATATCTGGAGTCTTTTTAAAAGCAACAAAGCTAAGGAAAGCAAAATATTAGATGCGATCAAAAAGGAGACCAAAAAATTTTTCTGGAGTCATCATATCCATCATTACTATTTTGAAAATCTGAGGACGCCTGCAACATTAGTTTCGTTGAAAATTCTCATTATTCTGCTTTGTTCTCATAAAACTCGTCAAACTTTTGACGGGTTAACAGACTTGTCAAAATCAGCATTTGTCGAAAGTCACACAAAATAAATATATTTAACTGTTGCCCTACCTTATACCAATTGCCAGTTAAGCAATGCTAACCTAAATTCCCTTCTCCTGCTTAGCACTGACGGGAATGAAGTGAAGTGAAGTGAGCATATTTTCTCAAACAAAAGCCTTGTCAATAATTGTAATACTGAGAAAAGAAATAATTAATAAATCCGTAACTTGGGCGCTTGCAAAAAGATACAAAAAAGCTGAACTGCCATTCCAGCATCTGTATGAGATGGAGACATCTTCAAAGCCGGAGCTAATAAGATTGGGATGTCACCATTTCATAATTGAACGCAAGATCAAAAGTTGGTTTTATGATAGAGACGACAAGAATTGGGTACGTCAATAATCAAATTGCGCATCAAGCACTCGGGATATGCATTTCATAAAGTAAAAAAGATTTAAAACTAAATAATAAAAATAAAAACAAATTAAAAACCTCTTTAGCAGATGCAAAAGACGTTAGGTAGACGCATAGTAAAGAATTAGAGTAAACTTAAGCCTTTGGAGGCGAAGATAGTTAGTGGCATCCGAGAAGTTATACGCGTAAAGAACCACATACATGCTTCAACATTGTCAAACGCCAGAATGATAGTAGATTAACAAAAAGATGGTATATGGTTCAATCAAAATTCTTTGATAACCATGACAGGATGATCAAACATAAGTGAGCTCATCAAAATTCAACCCGTTAAAAGCAAAAACTAAAGCTGATCCGCTAATACTCGCATTTGTTGATAAGCGGATGATCTTCCCTCTAATATAGTAGAAAAGAAAGTAACAGATTTATCAATTGCGCACTCCACACCATCTGAAATTTACATGTACTAAAAAATATTACACTTTAAAGCAACAACAGCAACATTTAAAAATTACTATTATCAGCACAAATACAAAAGATAAACGAAGTATTTTTCGTGCATACGCAGCCATAAAAAAGAGATCAAATTTCGTTTCTATAGACTGTTCTTGAGCTGGAATACTTAATAGCTGATTATACATCACGGCACCTTAACGTTTGATGTTATTGCGTCCGTACATCTCGGTTCTTGGTATTGACAGTTTTGATACTTTGTTAGATCGATTTACTTTATTAGATGAGTAGATTTGAAAAGAATCAGCAAATGCAGGGGGAGTCTTTTAAGGTGCCAATCATGGATAAATAGGCGTAAATTTAATGTAAATATGTCTTCGAGTTTCAATATACCGGAACGCGAGAACAAGTCTGGCGTAGGCGTACTATGATCAGAAAAGGTGATTAATCTTATCGCTTGTTGCTGTAGCCTGTAGATATTTGATTGAGTTCTTTCGTACAGGCTAAGCTACAAGCGAGACATCCGTATGTCATATAGGAGTGGAATAATGAGTAGTACAGGGATCTAATAGTTTCAAAGTCTACAGAGTGTCGGATTCTAGTCAAGAGTCCATTGGCTTTCGAAAGCTTTTTGGCAAGTTTAGCAATATGACTACGCTACGATAGTCTTGAGTCTAGCACACGACTAAATACGTAACCTTATTGGACTTAATATTCTTTTGGTTTTAATTGTTAACGTTAACCTTGTGTTGCAACGCTTGCCTTTAAGACGAAACAGTAGCAATTTAGTTTTACTTGAATTCAACATCAGCCGATTAGCACAAAGCTAATGCTAGGCTGCCGATAGGTCGCGAGACATTTTCGTCTTCAAATTTTTTAGGAGCTTGATTGACATAGAATGATCGTGTCATCAGCAAAATGCCGTGCTAGACCAGAAGAAAGGCTATGCCGAAACTCATTAATATATAATAAGAATAGTAGGGGGCCTAGAACAGATCCCTGAGGTACACCGTGGCCAATATCCTTGAGCTCAGAATTTTCTTGGTTAACAGCGACGAATTGTCGGCGCCCATGTAAGTACGACGAAAACCAGTTCTGGCAGACACCGCGAATACCATAAGTAGCTAGTTTTTGAAAATCTAGGAACAGGCCACTTCCAGAGTCGCCCGAGTCTAAGATTTAATTTACGCGAGTTGTAAAATTAACGAAAGCATGATTTGTGGAGTGTTGTTTTCGAAAGCCGAATTGCATGCAGCATAATAATTTGAATCTTTCAAGGTATTCATACACTCGCTTGTACATAGCCTTCTCAAGAGCCTTGCTTAAGTTGGATAGGAGGGATATTAGGCGATGGTTGTAACACAGTTATTTCGGTCCCGATTTGTACAGAGGTATCGCTCTAGCGACTTTAAGAATGCTAGGAAAGACTCCTTGCTTAAAAGCTTGATTAATTATAATTGCAGTGGTTCTGCAAGGGATGATAAGCCTAGCTGACGAAGATTTGTTAGAATGCTGAGTGGCCCACAATCTTCGGAAGAACTAAAAGACTTTATAATGGCTATCACTTCACTCGGGTCAGTAGGTTTTATTAGGAAATAGACTAACACTGGGTGGCAAGTATGTTGAAAAACTATTTAGTGACGTTTCCATTCCTGAGTCAAGAACCTTTCCAATAGAGGAAAAATAATCATTAAAGGCCTCGGCAATGTGTTTCAGCTTGTTCACAACGTTGTTGTCGTGGTCAGTCACGGATGATGGATAGAACTTATCCTTCTTGTTGAGTTTTAGAATCGATTTGATGCCATCACAAGTTTTTGTTATGCTTGCTTTATTCTGCAAAAGTAAGGTTTATAAAACAAGCACTTAGTGCTCTTAATCATTTTTGCAATAGAGTTGCGCTGTATCTTATAGTTGAGGAGAGCTGCATTTCTACTAGACCCTTTCGATTTTCAGAATTTTTTACGGAGTTTGTCTCTAATTTTCTTGGCTTGCAAGTCATTAGTTGTTATCCATGGTTTTTGTCGTAGGCACAATTCATCATTAGTAAGGTGTTTATAGGGTGCCATGACATTGAGAATGTCAGAAATTTTGTCAATAAATATTCGCGTTCAAACGTTGGGGTTACGTTCTAAGCGAAACAAGGATTTTCAGTTAATGCTCGCAAGTTCTTCAACAAACTCATTTTCATTAAAACTTTTATAGTTCCGTCCGTAAGCTGGCACTTCTTTAGATTTTACTTTCTTCAAATTATAATCAGTTAACACTGCAAACTGCGCGAAGTGGTCAGATATTGATCATGTCTAGTTTCCACTCACTGTCTGGTATTCATCGTTACTTGCAAAGATGTTGTCAATTAAGGTTTGTGAGCGCAGCGTCACTCGGCTGGGCTGGAGTTTTACGGGTTGAAGTCCATTTGAGGCTACCAGGCCAAAGAAGTCATTCGCTCCAGCAAAGGTATCATAATCAAGCAGGTTAATATCAAAGTCACCCATTGTAGTTATAAGCGTATCTTCCCTATGCATAACTGAAAGGTTTTAATCAAGCAATCATCTACAAACTTTGCAGGGGCGAAGTTAGGATGTTTGCACATACACCACAAATTATGTTTTTCTTTCCTGTTTGAGTTACCTCAATAAATATTGACTCCGCTCCATTCTCTATCTGAGAGGAGAGATCCCGTCTAACTTTATAGTTATTAATCAGCGAGTTCTGTATATACAGACCAGTTCCACCCGCGTGGCTGAGTGTAGTTGTGTGAACGAAGCTGTAGCCATCAATTTGCACAGAAGGACTAAAATCAGTTGAATCCGTTAATCGTGTTCAGATATACCGATAATTTTAAAGTCGTACTTTAATAACTATAATACAACATTAAGTGCTTCAAAGTTCTTTGTTAGTGACGTTGGGAACCATTGCCCATGTTATTTACAAGCAATGGTAGACCACTTCAGGTAAACTGCTGAAGCCACCACCACAGCGCGCAGCTAATTATGTTTGTGGAGCGACCTTCATTACATTGCATGGATGCTTGCCGGCAGATTGTGGCTTTAACCAACTTATAGAAGCTAGCCATGTTGTAGCAACGAAACATTTACGTTTATAGAAGTTTATATGATGTTTGTGGAAGTCGCAGCACAGGACTACATAGTACAATATAACAAAATACAATATCAATATCAATATCATATCGCAATATAATAATGTAAACTATTATATAAGATAACATTGCCACAGATTACAATTTCAAACATTTTAAAATAAATAAAATAATAATTCAACATAACACCACGTTACCTAATATAATATGGTGTTACATAACACAATGCAATTGATTAAAATAAGTTAATATAATATGACATCATACATTATCACATATTACAATATAATTTAATAAAATGAATAAATGAATACAAAAAATATAACATAATTTAAAATAATATTACACTGTCTAAGTGAATGCAGTGCAATATAATATGTGATATAATTAAATATAATGCAATGCAGCATAATATACTACAATATAATATAATATGGTATAATGATACAATATAATATAATGTGGTATAATATAATGGAATGTAATAGAACATCGCAAAATGTAACATAATATAGTATATAACATAAAATAACACTAGGAAATATAAGACAACGCAATATTCGAAAAATATTACAAAATACAATAGCAGCACAATATTCGGCGCCGGTGAAGCAAGCCCACTATATGCCGTCACGAACATTGGCAAAAAGAGATAAAATACATGTTCACAGTAATCGATACCGAATTCTATTTTTGCTAACAAAAAAAAAAATAATAATAAAATTAAAATAAAATGAATGTACAACGCACGATGAGCTCCCATCTGGATACAAAACACCTCAGATGAAAAATTTCACGATCAACCCGCACATCAAGAAAATGTACAAAAAGAATTAACCAAAATTACAATCAATATTCCCAGACCTTCATCATTACAATTACTATTTCGAGAAAAATATGCCCTAACTCTAGTGCGCATCAATGTACATATCATAGAAACTCACGCAATGTGGCAGCACACGCGGAACTGAGTCGGTGCCTTGACTGAGTCACCCAAGCATGCTGCTGACCAAGTTAAGAAAAGGCACGAAACTCAGTTTAGCTAACCCGTAGCGGAATGGCTTGCCACCCCTGTTCACTTAACCACCTCGAACTCGCATCAAGAGTTGCTGCAGTTCAATAAATGAACGTTACTCTCTTCGCGCGATTCAGCGCTTCTTGCATGTGAAAAATATCCTCACTCTCAGTCTCTCTGTCTTTGTCTCGGTCTGTCTCTGTTTCTGTCTGCCACTGTCTCGCTCTCTCCCTTTCTCTCACCATCTTTGACTCTCTGTCTCTCTGTCTATCGGTCGGTCTCTCTCTCTCTCTCTCTCTCTCTCTCTCTCTCTCTGTCGATCCCCTTTCGTGCGATCTATTGTTAACATAGAATCGTTGAAAACGTCAAAAAAAGGTAACTGGCTCGAAATCACTCACGAAAGGAAAACATCACACGGTCAAACATTGCTGTTATCGAAGTCCAAGCACAGTACAGCAGAGAAGCGCAGCTCGCAGAACTTACCTGCGATGATAAACTATTAACGACAATTTGTACGACCACAGATGCAAAACAGGCGACTTAAGCCAAAACATGGTTATTCCGCTAGCCTCATGCATTGCAGCTACAGAAAATTATTCCTTGAATCAGAAGCAGCTCTCAGACAATATAACGCCACATACAATTCAATATCGAATTCATAAAATCAAAACAAGCCAGCAGCCTATCTTATAATTCAAGATCCATACAGCAACGACGCACCAGATTTTTAATGAGCTATCGGTACAGGAGACTTCCTACACTCTGACAGGCAATTTGAATGCTTTCATTTTATGTTGTGTAAAAGACAAATAAATTACCAAGCAAGTCCTTTAGCACTGACAAAATCGATTACCTTATTGTGCATACTAAACACTGTAAGAGAATAGCCAATCAAGATATATAGCATCGTTCGGATGCTAGCAAGGCCGAGCAATATGCAATCCATGGGGATTCCAAGCAATATGGAATCCATGGGAATTCCATGAACTCAGCACATACCAACCATGGACGAAACCCTTTTCGGAAAAAGTAAGGTAGATCTGCAACAAGATCCCTAATCCAATCCGCAGCTCGTTACTGCCGATTGACAGGCGGAGGAGGCGGTGGGGCCCGCTGCGACGAAGCGCTTGGTGGAGCAAGTGGAGGAGGCGCTGGAGGAGCGTTTCTGCCAGGTCCACCACCACCAGCACGTTCTAGAAAAATTTTCACAACCTTGAATGCTTCGCGGCACGCGCCACGCGCCACAAGTGCCGGTATTAATATGGTCTAAACTCAAATGAAAATTTGATAACCATAGCGATTGAAGAAATTAACAATAAAAAAAATTTAAAACGAACGAAACATTTCACTAACTTTTCGTTGTCGGGTTTTTACTAGGATATACTTTTGTGACACCCCTGTAGGGTTCAGGATCAGAAATATCTCTCGAAAATTCGAAGCGCGATTCGAAGTCGTCTGAAAAATAAGAAAACAAAGTTGCATACACATAGGATTACATAATCATATGCATATACATGTACATATGCAAATAAAAATATCTATCTATCTATCTATCTATCTATCTATCTATCTATCTATCTATCTATCTATCTATCTATCTATCTATCTACCTATCTATCTATCAGATTAGCCCGTAATACGCCCAAAGGCTCACCTTGACTACCGTGTAATTTGCTAATTTGCCTCAGAAATGGAATTTTTTCCTCCTTACGTATTAGAATACTTTTTTTTACGCACAGGAATCGTAAGCTATACTTACATGGTGAGTTGACTGATTGCTGCTGCTCAAGCATTGTTGGAGGAGCTGGGAACGCCAGGGATTGCCGATTCTGTATCATGCCTGCATTAGATCTAACAGGCGGGGGCGGTGGAGCAGGACCATCAACCCGGGATGGAGGTGGCGGCGGAGGTAGATCGTCAGCCATACTTGTTGTGCGCGGCAAGGGAGGTGGAGGCGCACTAACTTTGTGCGATGGAGTTGCAGGCGGTGCACCCCTTTGGTGGGATGAAGTTATTGACATTTCAAAAGTCTGGTCCTTTACGTTAGTTGAGCTTTGCGATCCACGTCTACTAGGCGGATTCGACCGAATCATGCTTGGGACATCCGAAGGTCTGCCAGGAAGATTAGCTGCTCTGCTAGCATAACTATCTCTTTCCGGCGGCGGCGGCGGAGCTCCGCGATCAGGAGGCGGGGGTGCAGCACCCGACCGGACGGAAGGAGGAGGGGGCGGCGGGCCTCCTCGCCCAAGAGGAGGAGGAGGTCCTTGCCTTCCAAGTTGAGGAGGCTCAATTTGAGGAGGTTCAGGAAACGCTTGGCTTAGTCGGTTAGGTGGCGCCGGAGGAGCAGCAGATTTTGGAGGCGCAGGAGCTGGGCCTCTCCCAGAAGTTGGTGTAAGGGGACGATCACTACGGCTCGGCAATGGCGGATCGCTGCGAGACATCGACGGAAGATCATTCCGGTTTGGCGGCGTTTGATCATTTCTGCTTGGTGGCGGGGGAGGAGCAGATCTGCTTAAAGTCTGTGCAGGTGGCGTAGGTGCATTGGGAAGCTTCGTTAGCGGAAGAGGTCTGGTCGATCCAGGGTTGACAGATACCGGATCACGCATGGGAGGGGGAGGAAACCGATTAGTAGATGTCTGAGCTGGCACTGGCGGATTCACAGCTGGCGCCGACGTAAGAGAACCACCGAGCCTCGATGGAGCATTGGGTGGGAGTGCAGGCTGGTTAGGCGGAGGGGGGAGATCTCTAGCTGAATCCGAAGGGGTTTCACTCCCATATTGACTAGCAGTCGGAGGGTCAGCTCTGCGGCCACTTGGAGGAAGCAAAGCAGGCCCTGACGATCCACCTAAAGAAAGGAGGCCTGCATTCACACCAAAACAAAATTGCTTCATCTAACTGGATATATAAACTCTGAACTATTACGAATAAAAAAAAAATTAAAAGATTGATATGCACAGCAAAAGGCGCACCGATACTCAAGCGCAGAACGTAGGCCAATATACCTGCGTGTTCAACGAAATACAGAGACTATCTAACTAGTTTCACCTACGCTAAAGATTAGAGTAACACGCATAATCATAAGAATATCGTGGTGCGCACGCATTCAATAATCATGATTTTTTGGCTGAAAACATACAGTCATACTTACCAAAAGGCTTAGCCTCCCCTGGCTTTTTGAGCTTAGGAACACCTCCCGCAAACAGGCCACCGAGTCCTCCCGCTGGGGCACCGCCTCCAACTCCACCACTGCCCCCAACGTCACTTCCCCCACCAGATGCAGACGGACCATTCGCAACTTCTGCAAATAGTAAACATTCCATTTCAAGTCGACAAAATAACCAAAAAATGATATAAAAACAGCATCAACACCTTGAGACCTATAGATCAGCCCATCAGATCGGCGCAAGGTCTAGCCTCATTTTGCCCGAACCCGCAATCAACCCGCACGCTGCAAGACAGGAGACGACGAACATAACCCGCGCGAAATACTGTGCCCCCTGGAACAATAGATCCAATAATTAATAGAGTTTATATACTTACAGTCTAGATTACCTTTATGTCACTGATCAAGGCATGGGACCAATAAGAACAACCACAACAACAACAACAATAACAACAGCAACAACAAACAAAATAAGCTTTTCGCTTTAATACCACAAGCAAGCGGGGACTGGGTCACAAAAACGCTTACTGCCAACTTGCGGAGCACTTCGATCATTTGTAACGGCTTTCTTCAGCTTTGCCCCCGAATGAATAGACGAAAGCAAAGCTCCTCTGCCAGCACCAGGGTCCCCACCTCCTGCGCTCTTGACTCCCTTAGCGCTCGAAGGAGCAGCAGGGGGTGGAGGAGCGGCAGGCGGAGGCGGTGGTGGGGGAGGCGGCATTTCGTACTGTCAACACAAAATCAAAGATTTTCACGGAGCTCGTTTCATCATCTAAAACAAGAGAAAGCAAAATTAAATCTTGAAAGGATATAAAACCTGGGCAACTATGTTGAAATACCACACCAGTGCTGCTAGAGAAATTCTTCCAAGTTCTCGCTAAGGAAACAAGTAATTGTGCTTGAGTTGCTGCAATTACTAGAAACACAGGATTGCCTACACTAATTGGTCCATGTGGACGTCACCTATGAAAGCCAGGGTCTTAAGGGCATTTAATGTTCACGTCTATCACGAAAGAATTCAACCTAAACATTTCAGCATCCAAAGGCAAAACCAACACAACTTGTATCTCAAAATGACCAAAAAAAGGAAATCTCGGATATGGGAACACATGGACCAGATCGTCCACAGAAATAATGCCATGCAGCATCGATGCTAACTAACTTCAACGTTGGGTATTTTGGGATAGACTACTCCAAAAATTGTTATAAATAAATAAATAGACTTAATTACTAGCCAAAAACCATTCATTAGTAATTACGATCTTGCTAGTTCCTAGCCCGCTAGCACTTGTCATTGCCACCACGTCGCTGATGACCAGAAGCTTACCAAAATCCTGACCCTGGCATAATCGTATAAATATTGTAAAGTTGTCAGGTGGACTCTATTTGAGTACCTACTTGTGTTTGAAATGTTATCTTTTTTCATTTATTTTATCGCGTCGTACCAACATTGCTAGAAAAACAAGGTTGCCACTTGGACGAGACCATATCTGAACTGCATTTGGGATGGTTCCCTCAATTGTTAGGTTTGCCCTGTAGCGATTACCGAATTCCTGCTTTGGTGGCATTTCCTATCAAAGTGTATTGTTAGTGGAACTGTTAGCTTAAACTTTGTTTTCAAGTTCTTTGTGATTCTTAGCCTATAGTTCATCGTTTTCCTTAAAAGGATGATAGACTGATATTATTGCTGACTGCTGGGTCATAATCAAGGCGCTGCATAGCTAGAGCCAGAACCAGTGTTAATCACTGATTTGCCATATCCAGACATACTGCTAGCTACATAGTGCTTTCTGTGTGCCAACTTTAGACTCACGTTTTGAAGTTGTGCCTGATGATGGCTAAACATATGGTTCCTCTACAATACCACATTCTTGTTCGCTATAGGATGTCTGAATAACAGCTCCTAACTGACCACTCTGTCTGGTTCTTTTCTCCATTTTCTTCTTTTGAAGTTTTCTTCTCCACTGTGAACATCCATTTCTCTTTTATCAAAGACCACTTCTCTTTGTCAACACTTCCCATCTTACACGGCCCAACTCATTATGCCTGAATGCTAAGATAACAGGAACTATGGGCCTCCTGAATGCTAACCATCATCATGCATTCTGCATGAGCAATGTCAAAAAAGACTCCTTAAGGCATCCTTTTACTCTTATTCCTTTTTCAGCAGACTTGAGAGTGCTTCACTTCATTTTCCTTATTTTTCTTCAGTTTGCCATATTCAGTGAAGACACATTCAGCTTCACATTTCTTCAATTCATCTGCAAGAAAGTCATTACTTGTTGCATGTGATGCTTCACGAACAGTCTGTTTGATGGTCTCTTCGCAATAACTTTGTAGATCTGAGAATTCCAGACAATTGGACACAACTCAGGTAAGTTTCCTGCAAGAGGTTTGGAAGTCTCACAGCAAGCCTTGCCAGTTTTCTTCAAAACAATTAATTGTTTTCGACAAAATACAATTTAATTATTAAAGATAATTGTAATTTTCAAACAAAAACTTATAGATTTCAGTTTTTAAATGAGAATGTTTACATTATGCAATATCCACCATATTATTGGTGACATCTGCCAATTTAACAACTTGAACTGGCAATTTTATATTAACATTTATATCTATATATTTGTTTGATTGAAAAACAACAATACTACAAAGGCATAACACTGATAAATAAAGTACACAATTCTGTGCATAAATAGAAAGTTTAGTTCAATGCTATGCTCATAGTTATAAACAACTTAAAATGGATTGTAATAAATCAATATAATTAGGCAAATTAATATTTAAGAACAATAAACAAAGAAAAAAAAGTTTTATCAAGTATCAATTTGGTATGTGCTTATGGAAGTTTCAATGAGAGACTCGGTAGTTAAAACTACTTACCAATGCGAATTAATCAACTTCTAATTGTTAAATTATGTGATTGTCTGTCATGGTTGGTTACAAATCGCTGTCCACTGATAAAATGCACTCTGGAAAACTTGTGCAAATTATGCAGGCAGAATGGTGTCCAGTGAAAGTGTTCACCAGCACAAAAACTAGTGAAATGCAGTCACGGAACCCCACACAGTACCTTTTATACTAGATGTGGTAGGGACCTCCAAATGTTTTCAGATTTAGCTTCACACTTTGAAAGAGCTGTCTTGAAATCCTGAGACTGTAGGCATTATCAGCACATTATCAGCAGTTTATAGTAAACCATGTAAGATTAAGTTTCGAAGAGTTCTAGAAACAGCCCATGAAGTGTAATTTAATTTTCTCTGGTTGGTGAAGCTTCAATGATCATTGAGGGTTGCTTAAATGTAAACAAAACCCAAGGTCCTCAGAAAAGGTAAATTAACTAAGATCAAAGAATCATCAGCCAGTCACGTCCTGAAGTCTCATCAAATTAAGTAATTGAATCATTCCAATAGGAAAGACTTTTACAAAGATTTAGATCGGTCACGAAGGAGGTGCGTCACCGATCACCGAAATTGATAATCCTGCACATAACGAAAACAGTGCAATACTTGCAAATGATAAGAGCTTACCTTATTGCTAAAATGCCTAGCCTCACAACTAACCTTGGTCTAAAATAATAAAAACAAACTGAAGAATTAGTCACACCTCAAGGATGTGAATGGGGTTGCCTCTACTTTCATACGTGGGGGAAGTGCCGGGGTTGCTGAATCACATCCTAGGGCTAGAAATCATTAAAAAAATCCTAAACACACGATTGCACGATATGCCACACAACAATAAATTTTGCTATGAAGTGAAAATTTTACAGGAAAATCAATCGAGCACGCCTTCTTCTGTAGACAGCGAGCACTGCATAAAGAAACGTGAACGGGAACGTACCTTAATTACTCTATAGCTTATACCACTACCCAGGAAATTGCATAGCGCCCAAAATATCTTTAGCTTTCTCTAACAAAGTGACTTTGCAACGAAACTTTAAGACAAACGCTACTTCTTAGATTTCTCGGGTGGCATGGAACACGCCTGACTACATTATACACGACTAAAATGGCAAATCCGCAGAATCCGATCTTGTCCCAGACTCCCCAAGTAGGTAGCGGTTGCAACCCTCCGGGGCCGTTTACCAGGCTGGTAATACCAGCAATCCGGGGCGCATATTTCCATTTCATACATCGCTAGATTCCATTTGCATAATACGCGCGGAGCCGAAGGCATCCGGGGCCTCCCTTTTCGATGTACCTATGTATCTTGCTCTTTCTTTTTAAACTAGCATAAGCCTTTGCGATTTAGATGTGATCCAGTCATTTATCCTGTATTAATTAAAGAATCTGGGTTGATAAGGAATCTCCAATTTGGGTTTGGTATGACACTGCCAACAGGTGTTTGTTTGATAAGCAAAGAGGCTTATGTGAGGGAGCAACACAGTTTTTAATTCTCTCGCTCAGTCTCTCTTTCTATCGATCTATCTATCTCTGTCTCTCTATCTCTATCTCTCGCCTATCTGACGCTGTGCATGCTTATGTAATATCTTCTCAAAAAAGGCTTCCTCTTTATAGTATGGTCACATTGAGGTGGCTTTCCTTTTCGAATGATAAATGATAATTCTTTTCTTGTGTATAAGTCTGTCTACAAGACTCTAATTAGGCTCTTATTTAAAAACCAAATTACATTTTGCTTATCTTTTCTGTGAATAGTTCATATCATAGATTGTCATCAAAATTAAAAATTTGTGCAAGACTACGACAAGGCGCTAACTAAATTTTGAACCTACAATTTTATCATTTCGCTGCTAGCGAATGCAATTAAAATCTACGCATGAATGCAAATTTTTTAATAAAACAAGATCCTTAGATTTTTGCCATTGCATTTTTGAAACTCAAGCGAATCTCTTGGCGCGCCAAAAATTAATGCTATCCACTTACGCTACATTCTGCATTCGTCATTCATACGCTGCAGTCTCCATAGCCGCAGCTAATCGGATTGCACACCTATAGACTCAAATGTTTGACATGGCAGGATGAACGATTGCAATTATTGAGAAAATGAGGCCCGCACTTCAAGACATTTCAAGGTTTTTATATCATTGATTTCATATTGCATTATAGTGGGTCTCTGTGGGCGTGTTTGTGTATGAGCGTGTCAATTAAGCGCATAGGATACATCTGTGCTCCAAAAGGCAGTAGCAACAACGAGGTTAGATTATAACATCCTTTAGTAGCAATGACGGACCATCTTAAGTTGGTTAGGTTGATTGAAAGGCAGAAAAACTATTGTAGAACCATGAAAGCCGTTTGGAACCGCTTCATCTAACTATTAGAACTATTACACGATTTCTTGAGCATCTTGAGGGCTACAAAAAAACTTCCAACGTATGCAATTCATAGAAAATGCCATAGCCTTGGACACCCTAATGTTCCAAGAGACTTTTGTAGAACTCCCCTCTGGCTTGGCTTTCATGAAAATCAAATTTTCTTAGTTTCCTGAAGAAACTCATGTCATTTTGCTCCCCCATAACTGTAAATTAATGATTGAGTACAGCTGCCGCATTAAGTACATCAAAGGTAGCAGTTTGCACTGTAAACTGATCTGCACTTGGTTGCTCCTCTCAGTCAAGCCTTAAATGCTATGGAACAATGGGCTGGAACATGCGAAACCAGTTAGTAGGCATTGAGCATAGACTGAAGATGTTGAAGAAAAAAAAATTAAGTAAGAGAAAAAGGTGTCTACAGGAGTAAGCAGACCTCACCTCAGCAACATGAAACAATCGAGACAATGAAACATGTTTTGCGCGCACCGATATTACATGACAACTTGTTTGTGCTGCACTTGAGTAAAAGTTATTTATTTAAATTATTTAGCAGTTTAGAATAAGTGATTAGAAGCGTTATCTGCCCAACGGCATTCCCAGACACTAAAAGATACAACCTCTCATCTTACCAGTGAGAAACCATTGTGTCAGTGTTTTCATTATGTTTTCATTTAACTACCCGCCTTATCAGCCAACTTCAGAAAATTGCTTACATCAAAATCTCTTATTCACAAGGACACGTTTTTCCTCATCATAGTATTTGAAATAAAGTCGTTTTTTTTTTCTCTTGGCGAGTAAAAGTTGAGCCATACATAAAAATTGTTCACTCCTCCAACATGCAAATACAGAGAGTAGGATAGTAGTGCATTTTGTCTGTCTCCTTCTGTCCCACTTATAATTTCATGTAGAGACTATGCTCCAGGTCATAAAAGGGGAAACGCCGCAGAGGATATAAAATGTGAAAAACCGATATCAAAGGTTCCCCGTAAGCAGGCAAAACATATTCTCATCGCACAAGGTAAGCCTTAGTTCAACGAGACTTTGAGAATAATCTTCAGATTCAGAAAAGGTAAATGTTCCGCCAAAACACAAAAACAAAACGCAAGGATTTTATTTTAGCGCTATGGAAAGCTGCGATCGCATCGACATTACATAGGCTATAGGCACGGAAGGCAGTCAGAATATGCACACAGGTTTTGCGGATTGTCAAGCAACAGTATGGTACAAGAGCAACATTGCAGCTCCCTTGATGTATTTTGTATTTAAAAAGTCCTCGTGCTTTTGCAGATTACTGCGAAAATTTGTGTCAAGTGCGGGGTCTATTTTTATAATATGAATGCGTATTAAGTTGTTTCCACGACATGCACTTGGCGTTCCCAAATCTGTCTTGGGATTGTTAAGGTTGAAGCTAGTCTTACAGACTTGATGGAAGAAGAGATTGATTGATTGATTGATATTGATTTTAAGCCTCACATTTGGTTGGCAGCTCTGTTTGCAAGGCATTCATCAAAGCATAGAGCAAGGATATCAAGAGGCAAAACGTTTCCTATTAAATTTTACCTGGGTTATCTACTTCATTCAACTTGGAAGTATTTCTTGTTCCAACTGACCTATGTAGCCAAATCTCTTAGAAAACCGTATCTCTCATATTTTATGCGCTTTGTAAAATGATAGAGCTTTGGTGCTTGCTTGAAACGGAAGGGAAGGTCTTCTTGACTGACGTGCTTCGTCTAACTCTCTTTGTAATCTATCCTTCTCGAAGAATATTCCATCGATAAGGGAATGTCCTTCCTCAAACGTGTTCATGATCAAACGATTTGCTATAGAAATGCGACTCGAAGTGGAGGAAGGCTGATCGGTATGGAAGTTTGCAGTGGATAGCGGTCTGTTTGAGATTTCATGTCTGTTGAATCTTGGAAAATCTTCTCCAAGGCTTACAGAATCTTGCGGAAAATTAATCCCCAATCCGGAAGATCGATCGGCCATTGATAATCTTGACTCTGTCCTACATTGAAGAGGTGTCATTGACAACGGATAGCGGCTGAATCTTCGAGGAAGCTTTGCTAGGTGATCCTCGTTTGTTCCCGCTTGAGAGTCTGGTTGATGAACATCCATCCAAGTCATATTTAGTAAATGATCTTGCATGGATTTTAGGTCAGTGTTGAAGTCGTCTGCGTCTACATCTGTTCCCGACAAGGGATCGTTTTGTTGTAGCATGGGTGACCTTGCCTAACACATAAAAAAGGAAATGCATTGCAAGCATATGGACGGAATAAGATTGGATGTGATAACTGTTTTTAGATAACAAAAAAAAAGTTATAGTAAGCCAACCACGCTAAAGGGATAATCGCAAGTTTATCATGCAAATAAACTTCGAGAAAACAGCCAGACTTGAGAAGTTCTTATGCAATTTTTTCTTCTCTTCTTACCTTGTGCATCAATGGTGTAATATTTCTAACTTTGTTTTCCTTTTGCAAGGTTTTACATCGTTGTAATGTATTAGTTTCCTCAAAGTTTGGTGTGAGTTTTGCCGATTTGTAGGCATCCATTTGAGTTTGCAACTGCTCGCACCTTTCCTCCAGTTTAAGGTTCCTATCTCGAACTTGCGCAGCGTTGTGCTCCTCTAAAATTTGGCTGTATGAAAACTCTAAGTCGCCCAGAATCTTCTCTGTCTTCTGCAATGTTTTTTCTGCCAGATTTTTCTCATGTTGGACTTTTTCCAGTTGCGCTTGCAGCTTTTGCTTCTTCGCAATCATTTGAAGACGAAGATTTCTCACCTTTTTCTTATGAGCGCGTCGAAGATCATCCAGTTCCTGACTTTGCTGCATGACTTTGTCTTGCAGCTGTTTCAAATCATGAGTTTTGGCATGACAGGATGGTATATCAGCAATGCTGCTAGAAGTTGCCAGGGATTGACATACTCCTCCGAGATTCTTCATCCGCAAGCGAACGTTCTCTATTTGCGACCTCATAAGATTGAGCTGCTCATCCCGACTCATGCAAGGCGTGCTTGCAACTAACATCGATTCTAGAAGTTTCAGTAGGTCTGGGGATGCCTTTATAGCTGCTTCTTTGCAAATATCAGCACAAACTCTAGCCAACTCCTTCCAGCATTCTATAGCTTCATTGAAGAAATCGTTTTCTACGCGGCCGGAATCGGCACGTTCATTTAACTGCCTGTCTTTATCACGTATTAAACTATTCATTGCTTCGATGTTTTCGCAAGCAATGCATAGTTGCTCTTGACACTTCGTTGCCCACAGCTTCTGTCCAACTTGATGAACTTGCAGAGCTTCAGTCTCTGCATGTAAAGCAAGCACCTTGGACTGCGCATGCATCAAGCTATTCGTGATGTTTTTGAAAAGTGATGGAGTATTTATAGCTAGCTTGCACTCCGAAACGGCTATAATTTGCTGAGACTCCAATAGCTCTTTCTCCTTCTCCTGAACCTTCTCCAATTTAAGCATTGGTGCTTCTCCTTCACTTATTTGAGAATCTTCAGTTTTTTCTAAATCGAACAGCCCAAGGGATGGCCTGCTTGCATCTGAACTTTGAACTTGCTTTTTCTCTCCCCTTGGTCTTCTTCTGGGAAATAATGAGAACTTTCTTTTCTTCCTTTTCTGCCAGTTGCTTATGACTGCACTTGTAGTCTTGTCTGTGTTCTGCCTCTCACAAATGTCGACGCTGCTCATGTTACTTAGCTTGCCTTTTAACCTGCTTACTTCTCGCGTGGCATGTTCCTCGACTTTCTCGATGCTCTTGGTAAGAGTCTGGTTCTCGCCTTTCCATTTTTTTAGAACAGAGACTTGCTTGAGTAAGCGCTCGTTTTCTTCAATTTTCTCAGAAATTGAATTTTGAAGCTCTGATATTTTTTGGAGATGCTTCGACAACAAAGAAGCTTTATGAGCTTCTAGTTGATGTTTAAGTTGTCTCATTTTTGTTTGGACCAAATCAGCTAACATACTCTGTACTTTGTTACTATTGTCCTTCAGAACACTAACTATCTCTTTCTCAAATTCTATGGCCATTGGCTTGATGGTGTCTTCGTCTTCAACGGATGACTTGATGCCCTGACTCTTTTGCAATAATTGAGAGTTGACTGCCAGATTGCTAGAAGCCATTCCTAGCAAATGCCTAAGGCCGAACAAATGCATACTGACGGTATGAAGTAAAATTTGCGCAATCTATCACCAGAACGTCTGTCTGTTATGTAACAAGTAAATACTCAGAAATGATCATATTTATCCACGACGAAGCTTAAAATCTAACAAGAAAATAATTCTATGGAAAAAATCTCGCCTAAGAACGAGTAAATTCTTTCTCTAATTAACGTGATTGCCTTGTCAAGACGGAAATCTTCAATTAACATTAAATGTACATATTTTAAGGTATTCGTAGCCCTAATCCAACCCACAGCTCAGAAGATTTGACAAACGATGCTCAGACAAATCCTGGAAACTACTGAGCCTAGAGGAAGGTAAGGTTTTTCATTTTCGGGAAGTTCTTTCCCAGGAACCAACATCGGCCCAGTTTAGATAAACACTCCAGAGATACTCCAAGTTCATAAAGCTGTCGGAAAACAATATAGATGTACCAAGCCGTACATGGAAGTCTGAAGTGAAGGGAAGTTTTTAATTGGATAACAAAGGCTGTAGTAACTTCAACACGCAAAAAATGCGAATTAGCGTGAGTAAAATAAAACACAGAAAACTACAGGCCCATCAGCGTTATCAATAAAATCTCGAAAATGTATGAAAAAGCCTTAAGCCATCAGCTGGGCATGCCTAAAAAAAATCCTTTGCTCTAGTTTTCAGCAGAACTTAAATTTCTGAACGAACCAGCTCCATGAAGTTCTGAAATGAATTCGTATCAGTGAAAGCCGTACATTCTTTGCCCGTCATCTCTACGTCACACTATCTTCAATTCCACAAACCCTCTCTAAGATGTCATGCATCTAGAACCTAAAACAATATCAAACGATTGTTATAAAGTTGACAAGCTCCAAATTCCTTACCGTTCAACGGAATTCTCTAACCAGTTTAAGTGTGACCTCTTCGAGCTTTTCCCGTGGTGCACCATTGAATTCTTTAATAGTTCGAATTCTTCGACGTTCGAATAGTTAATTGCTGAATGCAAGCATTGGCTTCTTTTCTCCATCTCCAGCTATACAACCTACCGTGGACTTGGTTAAGATGTATAACGAAGACCAAGAACCTACCCTGGAGTTCGGTGTTAAACTGTTTAGGTCCAAACTTTAATAGAAGCGCACATATTCACATCCAATAACTTTTTTGTATTAGCATGCGGAGTACGTTGAAAATTTTTATTTTTGCTTGCTTTAAAGATTCCTGCATCTAGACTAACCTGGGCAAGAGCACGCTAATGCCAGGTAAACCCAAGAACTTAGCTAACTAGTCTGATTGGTTGGATCAGGCCCTGTTGCTGAAAACTAAACCAGTAGGGAAAATTTCGACTGCACGGGATACTCATGTAGAAACGAAATAAATATTGCTTAAAATTGTGAATACTGTCTTACATAAGAGAATTAAGAATCTTTAATTTAATCTTATGAGATTATGTGAATGGCCGCACTCTTGATACTCTTGGCATCAGACACTAAGAAAGAGACATATCGCTTAACCTGAACGAATGGCTGTCCAAAGCTACACATTATAGGGTTCTTGGGAAGGTTAAAAACAAAAAAACAAAAATAAAAATAAAAATAAAAATACTGACGTATTTCTGGAATTTTGTTTTGCCTGATTTATCATCAGCCACACAAACGGTTATCTCTAAAAAACTAACTAGAAGTTGCTGTTGCCATCAATACATGTTTACCTCTGGGTATTCATGTTTCATCTAGCGCATTTAGTCTGGTTCCCAAGTCTCAAGTCTGCTGGCCTAAGCATGTATGTCAGTGCACAAGACAGCGGACAAACGCATAAATGTATTTCAGTGCGCATAATTTAATGGTCTCTGACTCCACCAGTGCAACAATCTAAAACTAAAAATGACTTTCAAGTTACCACATCGTGAATATGATGAACATAACATGAAATCGTAATTTCCTGGTTATGTTCTTGCTAAAAAGAGGAAGCCTTATAGAAAATGCAGCGTTTATGTAAACGAGTACTCATCGACTTGAAACTATCAAGGCCATGGACACGCTGCTACTCGCTGCTGTCGACTTGAATAAACCCGTAGCGAATTGGAAGAAAAAACAACGGCTTTCTTTAGTAAAACAAAAGATTCTCTTCACCCACCAGGTTACTAACAAGGAACATACCCGTCTACGCTTCCGTTCTGTGAAAAATTAGTCCTTTTTTAAAGTGTTTACTTTAACGAGAGCCCTTGCTGAAAATTTCTCTAATTTGATTTATTCGCTCGAACGTTTTCGACTTGCCGCTTGGTCGTTAATAAGACTTTTGCTGTGGTGTGTGCGTCCACATTGTCAAGGCGATCATTCTCGTGCATGCTGTAACCATGAATGCATCTTCAATCAGAATTGATAGCGAATATCAGTAAACAGCATGTTGGATTTTGCAAAGGATAGTTGAAATAATAATGTCTCCATTTTTGAGAATTGCGCAGTCCTTGTTGGACGCGTCGAAATGCGGACTGTCAATGCAGGAAATGTCTGAAACTTGCGATCTCTTAAAAAGTAGTGTATAATCTGGCGCCACTGAAATGGCCATGTTAGTACTTGCTTGATGTAGCTGTGTTCAGATTGAAACCAAAGCAAATAGGTTCCAAAGTCCTCCCCAAAACCTTCGAAATATCCATACCTCGTATCGCCATGGCCCTGTTCATCGATGGTTGTTTACCTGCTTTACGAAGATGCTATCTCGCTTTAATTTACTAACGTTGAGGCAATCTTGATCCCTCTTGCCATCTCTGCGTAAACTACCAGCGATGCCCACCAACATGCAATGCGCCATCTTGTGACGTCAGAAGCACAAACTAAGTTGTTACTGCAGAAACAGGGAATAGCAAAGTGTGGTATCATCAAGGGGCTGGCATAGCGCATCTTTCGCTTCGCTGAAACAATGCAAATCGCGTTCAAACGGGGTATCTCCACGATGGCACTTGTCATCGGACGGTTGCTAAGGGGAAAGAAGACGAGCAGTCTCGGACACAGATGTGGAGGCTGTTCTGATAGAGCATGACACGGAGTCGCCGCGAAGTAGTGCTTCCGATGCGTTCGAACTTGTGCGGATTGAGGTTGGTAGCGAACCGAGTGAACCGACCGAAGAACTCAGCTCGCCATTCCTGTTCCGAGCAAGCCCACCCGATGAAACAATCCGAGGCAGTGTCGCTGCAGCAGAGATGGCTGGTGCCCCTCCGTCAGACGAACTTCCAGGAACAGGAGAAGCTGAGCCAGGAATGTCGTACTGCGATGAACTTACTAATGTTCGGCAGGAGTTCGTATTCGCACTAGCTGACATGCTCTCTGCTATACTCGTTGAACGATTTGTGCCATCAAAATTGACGTATAAGTGATCTTGGTAGAAGTTCATATTAATAAGTTCCTGAACAGAACAAGAGAAAGAAAGATGCGTAGGAATACACGCTACTTTGCACTTTACAAGACTAATTAATTGCAGTCTCAAGGCTATCTAACCCATTCTGGAAGGAACATTCTAGCAAGATATTTTTTATAAGCATGAGGCTTCTGGTATGGAGTTGCTTCTATGTGAGGCAACCAGCTTACCCTGATTGTGTTCAATTCCACAAGTGTTTGCAGCTTGGCAACAAGTTCTAGAAAGGATGGACGCCGACCAGGGGAAACATTCCAACACTCCATCATTATGTCGTATCTAAAATGAATCTATTATCTTTTCCAAACAATAGGCAATTTTATCGTTGCATTTACAAGCTATGCTATGTGCAAAAATAATTTACGGATATAAAACTAATCAGCAAGCTATAAACTCAAATTAGAGTTGCCTCAAGGACACAGCTGACCCAAGCAAGAACAAACGTTCACTTTCACAACATTGAATTTTGATTTAAGCTGCACCTAAAGAGAGCCTGACAGAGCAAAAAAAAAAACATAAACAAGTCGCATCTAAATTTCCTACACTTCGTCGGCGCAATGCTTTGGCTTATCCATGCGGTAGCCATCCTGGAGAAAGCTTACAACTTCGTACGAGTTTCTGCCTGGATAAGGTGAAGCACCAAGGGTGACCAGCTCCCACAGCACGACACCCATGGCCCACCTGCAACAAAGATTGACGTTGAAAAACCACGAGATGCGCACGTTACCATGGAGTGTTGGAATAACAAACTAATGTATTTAACCGACACACACGCGGTATGCTGACGACGTTGAGGATGACGATGACTACGACGATGACGATAGCGACGACGAAGACGACGATCACAACGACGACGATGACGGCAGCGATAATGAAGAGAGCGATGACGGCAGCGATAATGAAGAGGGCGATGACGGCAGCGATAATGAAGAGGACGATGACGGCAGCGATAATGAAGAGAATGATGACGGCAGCGCTAAATGAAGAGGACGATGACGACAAACGATGGCAACGACGACAATGACCATGATCGAGTGAACCGTGCACTTGCCTACATAACTCACATACTCACACACGCACACATCCAAAGCACAAATTCGTGCCCAAAAACATCGTTGACGCAGGCACGACATACCGAAGACATTGAACCAAAAGGCAAAACCTACGGCACGCAGGGATGTTCGCACACGGCGATACGATTAATGACTTACACGTCACTTTTTGTTGTAAAGATGTTATCTAGAAGTGACTCGATAGCCATCCACTTTATAGGAAAGCGACCACCCTATACGTATGTAAAGTAGAAAATAATTTTTAAAAAGCCATCAGCGCTGTCGCGTTAAGCAGTAACTAGGCAGACGTTTATTTAGAAACTGCCAGACCATATCAAAGCAAGGTACGAAATAAACCTCTTTTTGATAAGTTTGATCCAGGAAACGGTAACCACCTGCAAACTAGAAATAAAAAACAAACTAAGGAACACATAGTATCCGTAATGCAAAATAATATACAGAATGCTTCATTTGTAGGTTTCTTTGAGTGCAAACTGTACTTTGCTCAAGTCAAAATCGCAAATTGATTAAAATTACACTTATTTCGTTTCATTATTTTCAGAGTAAAAACAGGAACTGATAATGTACCTGTGACCTTTTGAGATAATGGTCCTCGGTTTGGATATCTCGCGCAAAGCCGAAATCACTGACTTTGCAGATGAGTTGATCGTCAACTAAGATATTGCGAGCCGCTAGATCGCGATGAATCACCTACACAAAGATATAAAAAGCTTTTAGAACTCGGAAAATTCAAACATTCATCAAAGGAAGTACCCATAGCCCGAGTATATTAATTAGAGAAAGCTCCGCTGGCTGATTTTCTCAGTCAGAAATACGTCGAGCTTTTGAATTGGGGTGTTTAATCACAACTGTCATCAATGGCCTTCTATCAAACTCTAGAACGGTTCGCGACAGCAGGTATAAATTAAGAGATGTTTGACTTACTAACTTATTAATGGTTCATAGCATCAAACAACCATATAAATGAAGTATGAAATAATACCGGCAGCTGCCATGTGATCGCTAAAAAAAATTATGTAATCTCTGCGCTGAACATCGGCATATATTATACATATATATTCATACTAGTTGGTTTGATGCTGACGTCTCGAATATGTAATTCAATTAATATTCGTCTCTTAATAACCCCGCATCACTATTATATACACAGATTACGCAAGCTTTCGCGAAGCGCGTATTTTAGGAAAACTATTAGTTCAATCAAAAGTTCAAGTCAACAAAAATCCAGGCAAGAGGCAGGGCGATGTCAGACGCGTCAGTTCATTGAGGAAATCAAAAAACTGATGACGGATTTACAATGAGACATCGAACTACGAAGGTCTCTATGTAAGACCAATTTGGCTTTGACTGTTTTTTTTTTTCATCAAAATTGTAGTTCTGCTTGCGATCAGTATCGCAACTTGCAACCAAAAAAGTTGAACAACAGTAAAAATCGTATTAAGTTTTTAATTGAATTCGAAGTGCAATCTTCGCTAGAACTCTTCCACATGAGTTCAACTTACTACCAAGTGGTGGAGCACATGCTCGAACGTCGAGGCATCACTGCAGTTTGAAGCAAGAGTCACTCCATTCTGAAAAATGTGTTGAGCCACATTTAATTGCCTTATGGAAATGCTTTGCCGTACCTTGGTGATTCGCACATATAGCTTCTCATGAACAATGTATAAAACGTGAAATGTTTGAACCGAGCGTTACCTTGACAGCGGCCAGATGCGCCATTCCTTTGCAGATCTGCATGGCGAAGGTAAGCAGCATCCGGGACGTCAAGTCTGGTATGGCGCTGCCGTAACTGGTTCGATAGTATCGTTCATATATACCACGACTGTTCCGAAGAAATCCTTGAAGATCTCCGTATGAACAATACTCAACAATGGCGTACGGTGGTTCCAATCGTGTGCAGCATCCAAGCAGACCAAGAACGTTTGGATGTTCGGGAATAAGTTTTAGTAAATTTAACTCGGCCATGAAGTCTCTTCTCGCAGTCTCATTTGAGGAGTCTGAAAGGTTCAGAATGTCTTCTATAACGTTGTGACATGTTCAAAGAAAAAGCGCAACATTGTCGCTGACCACTTCGATGGACAATCATAAGTTAAGTCAGTCAAGTATGTAAAATCTTAACTGAAATTTCCGCCTGAGTATTCATGAAAGAAAGACATGGCTTTTTGTAAAGCAGCACGTTGCAGTAGCGAATAGCTTAAGTATAATTAAAAATTAAGAAGTTACATGTTGCAGGTCACAGCAAACGTCATGCGCAATCAGTCATGCCCACGCGTGACATGGGACGTTACAGTCATCAATTAAGAAGGTTCCACAGAGAGTCTGAACTTTTTGAATGATACCATGTCCTACCCATAATTTTGCAATGTTTGTCAAGTTGACATGCGTACCTCTCACAGTCTTTACAGCTACTCTGACTGAGCCACTAGTGCCCTTAATGCCATCCGCTGTGCCTCGCATCACAATCCCAAACGCTCCAGCTCCAAGCACCGTACTGATCCGCAACCGATCGCGGGAGAATTCCCAACTGTCGGGTATTCGATTGACCGGCCCATCCCTGTCTAGCAGCTCCATCTCGAATGCCAACCCATGACGATCATCTAGGGCGCTCCGAACGGAGGTCTGTCTCAGAGGCAATGGTCTTTCCCCCTGCAAGAAGTTTTAACATAAATCAACTTTAATGCCTTTCTATCTTAACGTACCTTAACTATCAAGTTCGACTCAGATTTCATGAGGAGCTATTAATAAGGCTCGCAAGACTAATCGCACGATTTTCCTTTCAACGAATATGGAGAGTCTGCCAGTAGATATCGCCTCTGAGGCCATGACCTAATCCAAAGCAACTTCTTGCCTCAGATTTTTTTAGATATCGCACACATTAGGAGGGACTCCTTAGCAAAAGAAAACGAAGCATACGGTCGCATTTTCTTCACTTTCCACACTTCCTAACGACACGCCATCGGCACGCACGATCTTCTTCCTCCACCGTCGGATATACACGAACAGACAGATCATAGCCAGTATCAATACGAAGAAAGCACCAAGTAGCGTGCCGATGATCGCCGGAGTACCCATGTTGCTGAAGGAAGGCCCAGCAGTCACTGAATGCAAGCATAAGATGGCTTGTGTGTTAGCATAGAATATCATGTATGTGTACATGTGGAATATTACTATTTGCATCCAGCGTGGATTATAACCAGCAAGGACGTGAATCAAATCTGCATACACTATTTCTCGATGCAAACCTAAAAGAAAAGGAAAAGTGCCGAATCCTGTAAATAAAAAATCCCAGTGAAATGATATGGACGAGTGCCCTCAAAGTTCAATCCAATATGCGATGGCTTGAAAATGTTTTGCGGTAGCTTAGTGGGAAGAATTTCAAATAGTGTAACTTAGAATCAATCCGGAAAACGTTTTTGCGTCTTTTGCAGCTTAGAAACTAACTAAAGCGCATTGGGGAGTGCTCATATCCTTGATCAAGTTGCAGGATAAATCAAGGTACATGACGCAATAAATATATATATATAACTATAAATATATAAATATATATAAATATATAAATATATATAACTTATTTTATTTTAGACATGCTTTGGGATCACATCCAAGACTTCATGATACTCTTAAAGCAAATGGCTACAAGCGACTTACATGACCTGAATGCGACAAAGAGAAGGAGATGATAATCTGAAGACTTACAATAAATTGATAGAACATGTGCCAGAATAATAAAGAGCGGAAAGGTCCAACGTCATAAACAAACGTCACACACTCCGTGGCAATGAAAAAAAATGTAATTTTTCTTTATAATGGTCACTTTTGTCCATTTCTAGTCAGCAATACAGCTCCAAATGTAAACATTTGGGGTCATCATATCACTGGAAAGCTCGCAAAAAAACCTTCAAAGAGGCTCGTAGAAATACATATGAGCTTTGCTCAGTCTATTAGCTAGCTTTTCATACAAGGAGCAAATGAAAACGCGTCATGTATATATATATATATATATATATATATATATATATAGCAACATTTTTCAGCCCCGCATTATTTATATTCCGGTGTCTCTACCTATATTTATATTATATTTGTATTTGTCATTCACACGTTTGAAGCAAAATTCAGCTACTTAAAGTTTAAATTCACATCCACATCGATCGCAGGTCGTGCTGACGGTCTGATCATGTTATGCTAATATCGGAGCACGTGGATTAAACCCAACAGTTTTGTATCTCAAAAATGCGTAATAATTCTTTTACTTAGAAGTATGCGTATTCTTGAAGAGTAGAGATTTGACACAGTGGTTATTGTCGAATGTAATGGATAATGCAAGCATGTGCAGGCCGGATGACGGCTATCAACGAAATAAGAATTTAAAAGCGGTAACAAAGCAGCGCTGGACCGGAGGACAAGCAATGATAAGCACGGGAAGGGAAAATTTTTAAATTTTAGTTGGCTTGAATCCTGTTGGACGATCAGACTAGGCGACCCCGGCTCCTGTTTACCTTGCGACACGAACAGCGCACTGAATCAGCTAGCAGTTGGCTTCTCACCTGGGTCGTGCGTAGAAGCCGAGTAAACTCGACTCCATTCGCTATCGCCAATCTCGTTTGTAGCCTTCATGCGGAAATCGTAGGCCTGGTGTGGAACGAGGTTGCTGTACGTGAAAGACGTCAGCGCGGTGTGAGAGAATCTGATGGAGAACCATTCCGAGCTTGAGACGTTTTTCATCTCGATCGTGATTCTGGTGATTGGAGAGCCTTTGCTATCTCCAAGTTGCCACGAGATGACAGCGGTGTCCAAAGTTTTAGTGACTTTGATGATTTTTGGAGGATCTGGTATACCTAGACGACATGGAACATAGTGTTTGAAAGTACTCCGTATTTAAAAAAATTTCACATAAACCTATTCGTGATAGAGCGCACACCCAGTAGCAAACTCAGCAACTTGTGCGAATCAAAGAAATGCTGCGTCTAAGCTGAAACGAACGTACCGAATCCGAACAAAGTTATATTGCTTTCTGCAGAACCAGCTGCATTATCAGCAACACAGGAAACGTCTCCCCAGTCATTCTGGCGAAGTCCTCGAACTGTCAACAGGCTTGTCCCGTACTCCAAGTCCTCGTCGTATGTTGCCAATCCTACTTCAAATCTCCCAGATTTCTCTCCTTGCTTAAGAGTTTTGCGCTTGCCGGACTTTGTGTAATACCTCCAAACGAATGAGACCTCGGGGTAGCCCTCAGCTCGGCACAATAACTCACCAGTCTCAAACTGGTTCACTTGAAATTTATTAGGCGAAACAATCCGAGGCGCAACTGAGAAAAAGTGAAACCCAGCATCATTCAAACCCAGGAATAGCGATCGCTGCTACGATTTAATCCTGACCGCAACTGTCACAATGAAAAGTTTAAGACTCGATCCTTAAAAACAGACAAGAGACATACAAACTAACAGAGACAACTTAAGATCAACTGAAAGACAATGAGATACATAGTACGATAGACGGACCGTTAGCTACGTAGGTAGCTAGACAGCTCGATAGATAGATAGATAGATAGATAGATAGATAGATAGATAGATAGATAGATAGATAGATAGATAGATAGATAGAT
>QQSS02186188.1:0-13660 GCA_003687565.2 Craspedacusta sowerbii | reverse complement strand
ATGTATGTATGTATGTATGTATGTATGTATGTATGTATGTATGTATGTATGTATGTATGTTCTAAGGCATTTTTCTTTGATAAACACTTCGCACGCATATATGTAAAACAATGACATCCAATATACGGCTGTGTCAGAGTTAGTTCTTCAGTGCCATAGCCGATATTACGATCTTGATCGTGCCGATTAGCGCTCTTTCTTGGAGTAGTTGAACCATATGTCTGCTTTTCCTTTCTTTGAAGCCAATTTTTCCTGTCTGTCAGGTTAATAACAAATATATTGTAAGTGTATTTCCGAACCGGGTTTAAATTCTGCAACTAAGTACAAAACTAACACAAGATGAAGGAAGCTTGCAAAAATTTACAGTCAAGATATCTAGATCCTTGATCCAGATGAAGCCTGGGTTACACAATCCTACATAAAAGTTGCGCAGAACAAAACGTTTATCTACAAGCCACATGGTAGAAGGAGAAAAATATCTTAATAGGCAGACACATTACACTTCTTCTGCGGGACTTGATGTAATATACACAACCTTCAAACCTTTTCAGACGTTTTGAATGCAGACAAAACTTTATTAACAGGCAAATGTGGAAAATCTGTGGTAATGGTCCCTTGGTTTAATCACTACATGTTAAAAATTACCACTGTGGTAACACACATATGGCATGTGTACAAATATCAAACAACTTTCATTTGCTTTCATTTCAAATGTGAGATCCAATCTTACTCTTGATTCAAAATTATAACTTCATTAATTAAGAGAACCCTTAACACCACCAAAAATTTCAGAATATTCTGACAAAAACATAAATCAGCTGAAGCTAACTACAAATTAGCCTTCAGCAAATTCTATATAGATCACACGGTATAGAATATGCAACGAGAACTCAAAGGACCAACCACGTCAAACATGGCAGTCACTCGGAAAATGCTCAAATTAAGTAAGAATATTATGATATAGCTATACAGCAGCATAATCTCTAGGTTTCATAAGAGTTTCTTATGAAAAGCACCCATAAGAAATATCCCATGAAACCCTGGTTACATCTTGGAGAAGTCACAAACCTCAGAAAAATAACATAGGCACAAGCGAAGAAATGCTTTTTAAAGTTTCCCTTGGTTTTTAAAGTCGTGGCCGCTGGACGATGGGTCTGAGAAACTCCAACACGAGACATGAGAAGCTTGCAATGTAACACAATCTGCAGCATCAATTTGAACCGGTCTAACCCGATAACAGGACTCTAATCATGGCGATAAGCACAATAACATATACAAAGAATAAAAATTAACCTTTATAATCGCCTCTATTTCTAATTTTCAGGTACTGTGATGCTGCTATACTTCAAGGCAAAGAATAAAGCTAATAATTTTTACCCTAATAGTAAATTTACTGTAGAGTATGAAATCGAAGGTAAGTTGTCATTTTTAGATCTTCTTGTTGATTACACTACAGACAAGGGTTTCTTGCTTCTATTTTCTGCAAGAACTTTTTTACAGGACTTTTGCCAAATTTTAACTGTTTTTGTGCCTACTCTGATAATGCTGGATTAATTAAGACTCTAACTGACCGTGTATCCATAATTAACAATTCATGGCTCGGATTTCATGTAGATATAATGAAAGTTACTAAATAACGTTCTCATCAAGAACCAGTTTCCAGAATTCCTTGTAAACAGATGCATTATCATAGTTAGATGCTAAATTAGATTCACGAGAACAACAAGGAAAGATGAGAATACGAGTCAGATAAGCTATTTTAAACTGCCATTCTTGGGTTTTATTTCTGAAGTCACAAACCAGAAAATTCATGGAATAATAAATACTTATTGTAAGGCCACTGACATACAGCTCATTTTCACTTCTTTTTACTGCTTTTTACCGCAGCAAAAAAGATTGCTTTCCTAAGTGCTCTCGATCTGGAGTTGCATAAAAATTTTCTTGTGCAGGTTGTAATGCCTGTTACAATGGAGAAACCTCCACGCTGTTTAATCGACAAAAACTCTGATGTGAGGAAGCACTAGCAAGATAGCGATTGTAATCTTCCGTGCTCAAAAACGTGCTTGTCTGTTTTAGATCACGCGGCCACGGATTTCCAGAGGAGGTTGAAGGAGGCTATGTATGTTCATTGGTTTAAGCCATCCTTAAACACTCAAGTTAGCCATATAACGTTACCTCTCTCTATCTACATTCTAACTTGCTAACTTTATAAACCTTTCTCTCTCTTACTCTCTTCTCGCTCGCTCTATTTTTATTGCATGTGTGATGTTGCTACGTTACGGTGTTTTTTTTTGTCGGCATTAGAGTACCGGTTTTTAACGAGTAATAGGTTTTGGTCATATTGCTAATTTTCAATTTAGTTTTATATTCTGCAGTTGATTCATCGGGTATCGTGTAAGGCGTTTTTTAAACGTTCAATAGTGGAACGATCGGTGTATTTACGCCTCCTTTTTATAAATAGCGTGCAGTGATCTAGTTGATGCTAGTTGGCAATTCTAATTGTTTACCAAAAGATGTCCTCGAAATTGAAAAAATTTGTTTTGAATCTTAAAATTTGTTTCAACTTTGTACTTCTTCTACTTTTTGGAAGATCTGGCATGTAAAGTACGCGTACCAATTCAGCCAATATTCACGAGAAGAAAAGTTGGCGAAAGTTTTACACCAAAAGAAGCAAAGCCAATGATATTGAGTCAACAATGCGTTGTTTACAATTTTCAGTGTGGCTAGTGCGACGCTGGCTATATCGGCATGAAAACCCGCCGCCGGCACCAACGCATCGAGGATTATAAGCAACAGTCAAACTAAATTGGTCCACACTTGGCTAGTCATCAATTGCCGATGAATTTTGATCTTTACGCCTGCTTCACAACTCTGCTCAGGTGCACTCAGACTGACCTAGCATGTAAAGACACGGTCTACAGACGATTCAGCGCACCGCGTTTCAGCGCGCTCGAATGAGCTCACGGCATTTAGCACAAGAATGTTTTACCCTTGCTTCCTGTCCTTGCAATTTCGGGACACGACATACTTCTCAAAAGTAGTTCCAATAGTTTCAGCTGCATCTGAAAATTAAAGCACGTGATTTGAAAGTTTTTCAAATATCTGCTTCCAGGTTTCGAATGACCAATGCAAGGGGGATCGATGCTGATGCAGATTTAATTAGGCAACATGGGACAAGATAAACTTATGTACAGAAGATTCTAAAACAATTGTATTTCTCAGACTAAACGAACAAGAATACGAAAAAAAAAAAAAACGAAAACAAAAACAAGCAGAGCACACATCGCCAGAGGCACACCTTCTAAGTCGAGCTAAAGCAGCTTCAACTTAATCGAGTCTCACTGTCTGTTAAGTGAGTTGGCGAATTTATGGTGGGCGATCATCAAGCTCTCAATTAACAGGCACTCCCATTTGGAGCAACACGTGCGAAGGGTTTTGAAGCAGGCGTGAAGATTGATCTTCAGTGCTTGTGTGCGACATCGCGAGTGAACTTAACCAGATAAGTTGATTGTCAAAAGGCTGCTGCCTTACTAGATGTTCTTAAAAAACTAAAAACCAGACACTACAAACCAATGCAAAAACGCATTGGTGGAAGTCATAATATTCTATAATCTTTCTAGATTAAAGACATATTTCGGAATGCAGAAATTCATCACGGCATACATTAAGCTAGCAGGACTAAATTCTAACCGGAAGGTGAAGTTTCGGATTATCTGGTGTACAAAAGCCTGCACTGCTCTGCAAGAACATGTCAAGTCTAGTGGCAATGAACGACTTGCTACGTTTAACATAAGAATTGCGAAATTATCTGTAACGTTTCATCTTGGAAAAAGGTGTGATTCATACCATCACTATGGTATGGATTTCTTACAAAAGTACCGATTATCGATATTTCTCTAAGCTATGAAGTTGTAATTCTGATACTAAGATTAATAGCAATGGCATTCTCAAATTAACCATGTTCATGATAAACACGATCTTACTTTGTAGTAAGTAATTATCCATGTAATTATGACAAGATAAACAAGACTCTTGATTTTGAAATGTAGACCTAATAGATAGTAATGCTTAAATTTTACCAGGTCGTTAACCTTGCACAGCACTGGGTTACAATTCCGGTTTCAAGCACGTGCATGAGGGAAAGCTGAAGGAGACACATATTTAGAAATTATCGGAAATATTTGATGAGCTCAAAATCTTTTGTATGTATAAGACACTTTTTATCCACTGGTAGCCGTGGCTCTGTCCTATAAGACTGGTTTGCCCACACAGTTTTTGGCAGATCAACAAAATAAACAATTGAAAATTTGATACTTATGCTACTATATATCTATTTACATTATAGAGCGAGATTACTTGGACCTGCTTTTAGAATCGAATAAGTTGAATTGCTCTCTTGCCTACTCTTGCTTACCATTTTAGTCACATGCTTAAGGGTTTCGCAGATTTACCTTATGCAGCGAGTTGGACTTTGCCGAAAGCGCAACTACAACTGACCCAGATTTTCAGACCAGTCTGTGTGACTTAAGCTGGATTGGGTAAAAGACCTGACAAGACTCGCCTATCTATATTTAGATATAAAGAAAAGCTCTCCACTGAGAGAGGCGTGTTCTGTATCTAACTGGATCAACTTGGAGATTAAGACCGAATCTACATATGCCAAAGGAAGTAAAATTTCCTCCAATCTTCTGTTATCACCTCAATCTGGTGAAGATGATTGACCAATGGTTGTTGTATGTAACAGATGTCACTGTATGTAGCTTGAGCCGATTGGAAACAATGCGATCTACTTGCCATCTTTCATCTTTCATCTTGCAATGCGTTTAGGTTTACAGTATGAAATTACCAAGGATGAGGTCCTTACCATACTTGCAGTCGAAAACATTTTCCTGCTCGGCTTTTAAAAACTTTTGCGAAGTTTCTACAGAGCGATGTCTCAATAGGATATTAGTATCATCTGCAAAATGTTGCTTATGGAGCGTGAAAGGTAGTGTTTAAAATCATGAACATGGTTTATGAAAGTAGCGGTCCTATGACTGTACCTTGTGAAACTCCATATGTTATATCCAATGCGGCAGATCTTTGATCGTCAAGCGCTAAGAATTGCTTGCGGCTTGAGAGAAAAGACCGAAATCATTTATTCACGTTGGACCTCATACTGTGGGCTTCAAGTTTTTGAAGAAGGATATCGTGCTGCACAGCTTAAAATGCTTTCTGTAAGTCCACAAGCAAAATTGCTGTCGTCAAGACTAAATTTGATTTTTTGAATCAAGGCCACCAGAGCTTGATTCGCCGAACGTTTACTGCAAAACCCAAACTGCAAAGTACTCAAAGTGTTAAATTTCTCCAGGCAAACGTAACGTCGATTGTTCGTCGCTCTTTCACAGACTTTGTTGATGTTTGAAAGTACTGAGATAGGGCGGAAACTTTGACATGCATCAAGAGAGCCATTATGATAAACAGGTACAACTTAAGCATGTCTGTTGAAATGACTGGTTGATAATGTGCAAAAGAGGATCAGAAAAACGTTCCTTACGAATTGAAGAATATGAATACGTATACTATTTGGCCGCAAGCTCTAGATGTATTTAGTCCATTTATAATAGACTATATATCATCTGCTGATGTGTGTGATAGAATCATAATTTGACAGGCGTTCTTTGCAGATAACGTTAAAAATTAACGCATCTGGTATTGTACTGTCGAGCGTTTTACCAACTGACGCGAAGTAGTTGTTGAATGCAGTAGCAATCATCACCGGGAGTGTCATGAACGTTCCGTTTCACACCCCCCAACACACACACGAAAACACACAACCATACACACACATACACACCCACAAACACCCCCCCCACACACAAAAACACACACAAACACACACTGCTTGTTTTGAAGTTGCTTTTCCTTGACGTGTGAGCAATTGATTTCATGTCATACCAAGTCTGTTTGATACTATACTTTTTGACACTATATTTTGATCATATACCTATGTTGTTTGAAATTATCACAATAATGTTTGAGTAAGATTTTCTTTTGCAAAGTAGGATTACAATTATTTTGCGGTACTTTTTGTAGTGGGAATGGATTTCAACTTTTAAATTATCATTTTCTCTGGTGTCTCTAATAGAGTTGATATCTTCTGCGCATGGATTTCAGTATTCCTGGGGTAATCCAAGGTTTCTGTTTTAGACTTACCTCACGCTTGGTCGATCGACGAATAGGAGCCATAACATTAATATCTGTAATGTTGTTTAACAAGGTATCTATTTAGACGTTATCATTTGGATCGCCTAATTTTCATAACTACTTCACGAAAGTCGATTTCCTACAATATTTTGTAGAAGTGACCGATGAGCCTTACTCGCGGGTTAAGAACTTGGCATTGAACAAAAAACTTCTGCTTAAACTATCAAAAAAGTATTTGATATGACGTCGCGCTTCTGGCTTTGAGTTGAATAGAAAAAAGAACTATTAATAGCAGACCACCAGTAGTTACATGCTGCAATTTGATTCTTATTGCTTGCTGAGCTTGCTGAAACTCATGACTCCCGAATCCAATTCTGGAGGCGCAGTGTTAGAAGTAAGTTTTCCCTACATGCATAAATCGCGCAACTATGATGAGCAGTCACCTCGGCTTTGGTACTACTGCATGAAGCAAAACAATGTTGTGCTTTAATGTGCTGGTATCGTCACTAACAGTTGTCCCTTGGCTAGCAATAGGTCTGCACAATGCAAACAGTATTAAGAACTCTCCTTAAAAAAAAACTACTTCAAAAAGCTCGTCTGTAACGTGCAGAAGCGCGAGATCATATATGCTAAATTTGCGTTAGCCATTAGGTGGCGCTCGACCTTTAGAGGTACATTTGGTATTTACCATCGCTGATCGGTTGAAATAACGATACGGCATGACCTTGGTATGGCAGTTATAGCCCGTGCTCAAAGAATGTACGACATTAGCATCTATGCAAGGAGAATGTGGTTAGCAAGCTATATATCACAATATATCCAAAATTAATGATATTAAATACCAGTGGAGTTGCAAAGTGGGTGGCAGGTTCTGCTTGGTTTGGGTCGTTCTTAACATGCGAGCCCTAATCAAAACTTCCACTTGTTGCCAGAAAAAAGCCGGTTGAGAGCTTCATCTTCTCTTACTTCAACTACTGTCTTCTAGTGTTATCAGAGTTATTATCCAAAATTAAAAAACTACTCAATGAAAGTTCTACGGTTATGCTTTGAAGTTGTAAAGCAATAAACAATATGAACCCAGAGTACATGAAAAGCAAATGTCTATTGCCAAATAACAGACATTTGCCCAGATGTTCCCTGAACCTTGCCGTGCCAAAACCGAATCAAGTTTCCTTTGGTTCAAGAAGTTCAAAAGCAATGGCTATTGAAAATCATGGTTAAGTTGATTACTTGTGTGACCAACATACATCAGTTCATACTACAACATTCAGCCACTATGATAAGGTGCCGAAGACTTTTTCCATGTTTAGGTACCTTCTACAAATATGATTTATATTCTATTCTATTCTATGTATTTCTATTCTAGTTTATTGTTTAGCCGCAAGTAACAAAACAAGTAAGAAAAAATTTACAAGTGTATAATAGTTTATTATATTATCACAGTTTTCGATATAACTTGCGCAAACACTTATAAATTATTCAGGCGTCAACCACTGATCAGAGAAACAGGAGCAAGATGCGATTCTGAGACCTAAAATAAGTCACTGCATTCAACTGCTTAGAGAAGAAATGGTGATTAATCTATTGAAGAATGGATGTTGCGAGGGACTAGAAGGCAAGGGAATGAAACCACGGAATAACAGCGGAGAGCCCATAGGGTAGAAGCTTCATACAGATGCCATCTATAAATAGGGGTCAAGAATCAGAATAGGGTCTCAGGCTTAGCGATGCTTTGTTGCCATCAGAGGACATGCTCAAAACCACGGATTATAAACAGCACTCAAACCAGAATCACAGTTAAGGACTGCGCTTACGGCATCATTGAGGAGTACAAAATTCACTTGTATATTTGACTTGATCAAAAATCTGTAAAATCAATAAAGTACGCAAGTAATAAGAAAAATAATCGGCACTTTCTAAATAATAAGGATATCCTCCCTTAAGTATGGGATGCTGATAGTAGTGATTTTATTACTTTTCTGAAAATCGTTATAGGGATATTTAGGTGAATATTTATGTCACGAAACTTGTTGAAGAGTGTTGCACCTCTGTATTTGATATTGCTTCTGTCATAAGTATCAGTCCTAGCCGTTAGTAAAGAAAGTTTGGCGTCCTCACTCATGCGCGACTGCTGGGGAATAATAGGCGAAAAACTTTTCAAACGACCGTAGCAGCTTCATCCAATGCCAGTCATGCATAAATAAGCACATTTTAAATTTAATTTCATCTTCTAATTTTAATATTTCAAGGTGTGAAAATGATTTAGATGTAGGATCGCCATAGCAATAGAAGGTAATTATTCTTATAGCACGTCGTTGCAAATTAGATATTCCCTTAAGATTTTTGTTGCAAGTAACGACTCAGGTAAGACAACAATAGGTCTTATGTGCGTGGAACAAGCTATAATATAAAGATTTTTTTTTGTGTGCGCATCAACAAGTATCGGATTTTCAATTGCAGGCCATTTGCTCTTGGCAGTTTTTTTGCTAGCTCGGAGAGATGACATCTCCATGACAGACGCGAATCAAGGACAACACCAAAATTTTTCACTTTGTTGGATAAAAATATCCTCTTATTAATAATTCTTAAGTTAAAGTTCACATTACAGCTTTTGTTTTTAGGACGGAATAAGAGTATCTCTGTTTTGGCAGCGTTAAACGATAGTCTGCTGGTACAAAGCCAGTCTTCAATTTTAGTGATCTCACAACTCATCAATGAATTCATCTTGTTAAGAGATGAATTATTAAAGACTATGGCTGTATCATCCGCCAAATGCTGCGCAGCGCCACTAGATAAGCAACGGTAAAAATCATTAATATATATTAAGAATAATAGGGGACCCAAGATAGACCCTTTCGGGACTCAGACATTTACAAACGAAGTATTGGAGCTACAACGACATACTGCTTACGTCCATTGAGGTATATTAACGCCTCTAACGCTGTATACTTCAAGTTTCTGCAATAAAATTTTATAGTTAGCAGTGTCAAAGGCCTTTTGCAGTTCTAGAAATGAACCACAAGCAAAGTCCCCACGATCCATTATGACATATACGTGACTAGCAAGGTTAAGTAAAGCGTGCTCAGTCGAGTGTTGCTTGCGGAAACCAAATTGTAGGTCGTATATAAAGTGATATCTTTTTAAAAACTCATAAAGACGCGTGTAAGTACCTTTTTCTATGATTTTACTCAAGTTGGACAGCAAGGAGATAGGTCGATAGTTACTGCATATCTCTTTGGAACCAGACATGTAGATCGGGGAAGATTCCTTGCTTGAAAGACTTATTTTTTATAAATGAGATTGGGGCCGCTAGGAACGATGAGCCTATCTTAAGTATTTTGGTTGGAATGGTATGTTGTTCAGTCTCTGTAGAAGTAATCAGTGAACTAATAAATTCGAATATTTCAGTTGTGTCCGTTGGCTTAAGGTACAAGCGATCATTCGCACAGGACGGCATGTAATCCCTGAAACTTTTGGGCGCATACCCCTTTTGAACCCTTGATCGCAAGGGTTACTGTTTAAACTGATGCCGATAGCTGGTAAGTAATCTGGACATACACAAATTTTTGCATTAATGAACTTGCGTAGTTTGCATGGAAATGGGTGTTCATAGATGTGTCACGAATTGGCGAGACAGTCGGCTGGCAAGCATCCTGAAATGCTTGCAAGTACTGTCTCTGTTGGTAATGTGAGTATTGCCGCAGGGCAGGAGAGCCCTACATTCTGAAATGTCATCTTTCTAACTTATATTAGGATACAGGGATATGACATCCATTATCTTTATAGCAAAAGCAAAGATCAAAAACTGTGTTTCATTATAGACGTTTCGACGCTTCTTGCGCCATGATCACTATCAAAATTTCTCAAAGTAATGCAAACACTCCGTTATATACAACAAGCAAACAATTAGAACATGTCCAGAGGATACGATGTAACATCTTTATTCCGACCTGGCTTTTAGTGTTTTAAAGTCAAAGTTTCGTTTATCAATAACTCCAAATTGGTTCTACCTCGAGCGAGCACTTAAACGTTTTCAAAGTTGCACTGGTAATTGTACTCAATCAAGTGTTTAGCAACCGCTGTTTTTTTTTTTGCGATCTAGATGTTCTTCTTCCCAAGTGTCGCTTTGTTTTTTCCACATAAAACGCCTCACAGTCTGTGCAGTGCAATCCGTACACTACATTTGACAGCAACCTTCTAGGCATAGAATCTTTGATTTTAAACAGATCTACGATGCGGAAAGTGGTACCAAAAACTAAGCGAACTCGAACCTGAATGTACGCTCTTTGAATTAAATTTGTCGTGGTCTTAGCAAATGTTTCGGAAAGTGACCCAAAGTATGGTAAAACTAGCAAAACATCCTTCTTTTGAACTGTCACAACTTCTTCTTGTTTATGCAATTCATTTTTTTGTGTAATATGGTTGACAAAGGACTTAATCACTGCGTCAACGAGGAATTTTATTAAATTGATTTTTTAATTGTTTGCTTTCCTTAGCCAAGTTGCTTTTAAAACGATTCCAGATATAAGGCCCACGTATTATAATACTGATTTTTTTTATGGCTAAGAGGAGCATTTTCCTTATACCCATACCTGGATAGTCTAGTGTCATATGAATGGTTAACCTTGTGAAAACCATCATTATGGAATGAAGGAAGCTGGCCACGCTTGTGCTTACTGGTGATGAAGTGGTCGGATGCCTTTGTAATTTTAACGTCTAAAAAATGGAAAAGACTTTTTAACTTAAACTTTTGACGACCTGCGAAAGCGTAGTCTGAGGCAATCTCAATAATTTTTTTCTATAGGAATGTTGCTAAATAGGTTGCAGACGTCTAAGCTAGCTCGGACAGGCGAATCGCTAATCAAATTAGATAACTCTTTAATAAATTCAAAAATATTCTTGATTGTATAATGATTGCAAGCTAATGGGATAGGATAGTTGCTAACTATCATAAATCCATTATGGCGATCCCCAAGTCCACAGGAGTCACGATTTCTGTCCGTGGATCATGCATCTTGCAACCAAAATCTGCGATGTTCATAAATAACGGATGGAGCGCTTATGGGAATCGGCACGATCACACGATCTATGAGCTTGGAAATATTGACGGAGCGCGACTCTGCTCATTGCAAATAGGATATTATCGTAGAAATTTCGCTAAGGCACAAGTGGATCCTTGAAAATAAAAATCCAGGGTGCGAGAGCTGCTACTGTATGCTATGTAAATCGAGCTTATTGATCTTCCAAAAAAGTGGATTCAAGAAGCCCTTTGGCTTGGTTGAACGCTTGATAAATATTTAGGAATCAGACTAAGCTGTAGTATTTATTCTCACAAACTTATACCAATGTTTTTATTGCTCCCTAGAGGTCGTTGTTGTCTTACCCAATCAAAAAAAGGTTCTAGGAGGTCTGCACGCTTGTTACGCGAGCAAAAGAAATGTGCTCGAGCGAGTTTATTGGTTTGCACAAAAATGAATAAAATCAGCCGGGGTGCTAGATGCACAAACAATAGTATAGAGATTACAAAACAAAACAAGCAAGTTAAAACAAGATTTGTATGCAAAGCATTAAAATCTAATTTTAATTTAATTTTATATAATTTCATGAAAATGTTCTTTGCTATGCTATTAGTAATGAGCATTTTATTTACTCAGGCATGGGGATAAACCCCTGACACAAAAACCAGTCAAGTCCCAGGCTCCCTACTTGATTATAACAACGCGGTTTGCGCGCTTGAAAACACAAATTTTAACCGATCACGTCGAAGCAACTAACATAATGGCTCGTACAAAGCAGACTGCTCGTAAATCTACTGGAGGCAAAGCTCCAAGAAAACAACTTGCGACTAAAGCAGCAAGGAAAAGTGCTCCATCAACTGGAGGAGTTAAGAAGCCTCACAGATACCGCCCGGGTACGGTTGCGTTGCGGGAAATCAGAAGATACCAGAAATCAACAGAGCTCCTGATTCGTAAACTTCCTTTTCAAAGATTGGTCCGTGAAATCGCTCAGGATTTCAAAACCGACTTGAGATTTCAAAGCGCTGCTATTGGTGCTTTGCAGGTTCGTTTTTTGGTTTTTCTGCTGCATTCTTCTTGATCCTTAAAGCTTTTTTGCTTATCTTTCACTTTGACTTGCTGAAAATAATGAATATTTGTGGTTTGTTTGTTGCCTTTTGCTTAGGAAGCTGCAGAGGCCTATCTTGTTGGTCTTTTTGAGGACACAAACTTGTGTGCGATCCATGCAAAGCGTGTTACAATTATGCCCAAGGACATTCAACTGGCTCGTCGCATTCGTGGGGAACGTGTGTAAGTCATCAAATATCGCTGTAAATATCAAGCTGGCTGGGCATGCTTTGTCATAAGCAAGATGATCTGATCTGGGAGGCAAGAACTTGGCATTCATTATAGCCATTGTATATCTGGAAATAGTTGGTATACTGGATCATATGAGGAAAAGTTTTGTGGAGATGTGACATCAAACATGAGTTAATTTGGTTTTGAATATGTGTTGCTGATCACCCTAAAAACTTCAATTTCTGCTGATGCAGGGACAGTATGTTATGTGGGTGTTTTCATTGTTGTTTTACTGTAACATTAACTTTCTAATATTTTAAAGCACTCTTTTACCACCTGTGTTTTTGCTAGCGTTCTGAATCGGGTTCAAAAGAAATACAGGTCATGGGTCCTAGTGGTAGGGCAGCATGTAGCAATTGTTATATTGATAATAGGGCTTGAAAACTATCAATGAAAGATGATGTTTGCAAGAGAATCTTGCATTAGATCCGCATAGGAGGCTTGCATAGTATACTTCTATATTTCTATTTTAGACTTTTCTTCTGTAGCACAGAGCATGTGCAGGTTTGCTTTCAAGTAGCACTGAGTGTTAGCAAGTTTAGAGGAGCTCATTTATGAGTTGCATTTTAAAATGAATGAGTTAGTTAAAATCTAGAAATCAGGAGGGTTTATCAGTCATATATTTGTTGATGTCAGAGCATCATGCTTCTTCGGCCTGTATCCTGATAGCACTGGGTTGAAAAAAGCAGACTTGTATTTGTACTGTGAAGAGCAGATAAATAAACAGTATATGGTACAGAAGTGCATGCGTCAGGGGGCTGTCAGGATAAGGTTGTATAGGGCATGGCTGTAATTATGTATGTACTTCAATGTAGGGATATTGTATGTGGAGAAAGATTTAAGAAATAGTTCTGTGCTATTGAAAGTTTGTGAAGCATGGGAAGTTCATGGCTTATGTCACTTTGCCATGAACTGTGCCATGTCAATGTGCTTTGGAGTATGTGATTCCCTTGAATTTCAGAAGATTGCGATCTCCAAGTTTTTCAGCAAAGTAGTGAAAGTACCATATGAGTGGGTCAGTTAGAAGCTTAATTTGCTAAGGCCCACTGGTATGTCTGCTTGATGTGTGAATACTTAAAGTAACTCCTTGGTTAGCGCTTGGGAAATGTTCTGATTAATTG
>QQSS02186177.1:0-13660 GCA_003687565.2 Craspedacusta sowerbii | reverse complement strand
AATAATAATAATAATAATAATAATAATAATAATAATAATAATAATAATAATAATAATAATAATAATAACAATAATATAATAACAATAGTAATATTAAAAATAATAATAATGACAATCATAATCGGTACAAAATAATAACAATAAAAATAATAATACTTTTTTTCAAACTTGAATCATGATTTGTCAGAACGAACTTTTACCCGTATAACTACAAGAGAGCGTCCGGAGAAACAAGCCCTGCTACGCGCTGCACGCAGGCATGGAAGAGCTGCTGAGGCAGCGCTCAACAGAACAAGAGTTGTGGTACCTCTATCACTTCCTCGATCTGACAAAACCGAAAAAAGATGCAGCGCAAGCACACGTTCATGATCTTCTTTATCGAGTAGAGGGCATGATCTTAAAGCTGATCTTTAATTCGTTTACAAGTGTATCTAAGTCATTGAAGTTGTTCCAGCCCTATGGCAGTTGGTGACAAGAACCGGGGTGGAGGTGCATCCTTGTTAAGCTTGGATTAGCAATGCCAAGCTTGTAAATGGCAATCTGCTGTTGATGCAAAACTTCGATCGTCAAAACCACAAATTCGGAAGCGCTGCAACTGCAGCACTTTTCATCGTCTCTAAAACTCCTTTGTATAGAGCATCGAACAATCCGCTAATCAACTCTCATCAGCTGCTTGATCAACATAATTTTTGGCTAAAACATTCGGTAACGTGTGTCCGCTCGCATCACGAGTCGAGAGCAGAGAGTAAATTTTCATAATTATAATATCAAAAAACTAAAATAAATCAAAATAAAAATCAAACACTATGCTATTGAGCAACACAATCGAAGCTACTCTCAGCCTCTAAGTACAGTTTACGATATGCTAGACAAGAGAGTTAAAATTCATAATTACCAGTTTTCTTCTGGCAGGGTTCAATAACGATATATCTATGGGGCCACGAGCTTGGCGGTCCACAAAAAAAACGTCTGGGAATCCGATGCCACATACAATGTGCGCCCATTGACCGGTGGTTGTTCTTTTCAGAGCCCCACCCTTGAGGCAGCACAGGCAGCAGCGAACGCTTCTGGCTGTCTCTTCGCCATTAGCTTCTTGCAGGGCCCGGCACTTATCACAATACCACGTCTGCTGAGTTTGATCTGTTCCCTCGATCAACCCGTAGCATGCTATGGCAAGGCAGAAATCAAAACGATTTAAAAAGGACTCAGCAGCTGCACAGAACCGTTCGAGAAATGAAAAGCCCACCAAAGCCGAACAGGCAACTAAGAAAAACTAGCAGAATGAAAGCTAAACCTGACCCGCTACATGCCCACATTCTGGCGATTTATCAGCACATGATCGCACAGAAAAGAAAGCTGCTATAGTCGCAGTGAAGGGCAAGGCATGGAGGAAACGAGGGGTGGAAAAATATTAGCTCAAGCGTTCCATGAGAGACAACAAAAGCGCGCATGCATACGTACATTTGTGTACTGTCAGCTGACAATCAGCACACGTAACTATAGCAAGAGCCTCTTGTTGGCCACAGGCAAACAGCAACTTGAAAGCAGTCTCCATCGAACTCTTCTCTGAATGCGTCGCAGCAAAGCATAGCTCAGTAACCAGGAGCAGCCCACCAGCCGAGTCGGACAGCCTTCGATGCTCCCTTGCAACATCCCGAGAGTCATCGCTTCCGGAGAACAGGAATTTTGCCTAAACTCAAGAAGTTCGAGGTGCATTTAATCTACCGCAATCAATCCAGCGGGTATCTAAAGCAAACTTCTTGCGCACATGAACAATTCCATACATGCTGAGCGTGTTCTTGGGCTCTCAAGTCATACAAGATCTTAAGAGCCGTTCGTTTAAATGAGATACGCAGCAACAAAAAAAGGACCATGTGTGCCATACTTACATCCGACGCGCTGAAGAAAACACAGACAGCACACCTCGCTTCGGTCGATGACATAACCTTGTTGTACTGTCTTTCTTTCTCCAGATCAAGAGGCTCGTGAGACCACAGGCCTTCCAAGAAGCTGCAGCTTGTGCGCATCGGCCCTAACGAGACAAAGCGAAAACGAAATTTTAATACAGCGCTTAACAACAATACATGATAAAAACAACAACGAAATTTTTTTTCTCCAACAAATGCATCGTAAACAAAAGAATCATAACCCGGGCCACCTCGTTCCAGTCAGTGAAATATACATATACATTGTAATACAAAACAAATTTTTTAAAAAGTGTAGGCGCTAAAGCAAATAATATAAGAACTTAAAAAGAAATTAGGAAAATATTATCTGCTAAATGGATCTTTAGTAGTTTGATGACGAGATTCCCATTCATTATCATCGCCGCCATCAATAGCAGTAAATTATACCAAAGAATTCGCTTGCACATGATCAACGTTAGTTTACTTTGATGGCATCTTTGAGTTTCAGCATTCTCAATTGCGCGAATTCTTCAGACGTAGAGGCATCATAATAAAAGAACGTAATTGTTCTCAGAGCTTCTCGTTACAACTTAAATATTCTGTCGATATCAGATTATCTGGCCCAGGTAAGGCATCTGTAGGTCATGTGGAAATGGGATAGTCTGCAGCGTTATTTGACGACATGACGAATTTCGTTCGTTACGTTCAGATTCGTTTAGATCAGATTGGAGAGGCCCTTCTAACGACAAAAACGATTTATCTGTTTTGACTCAAACAAGATTTTATCTCAAAGACAGCAAAGAATAAATTAAAACCCCGCCTCAAACCTGCTCCTGCCTTAACATTCATATCGCAATGATCTTCTTCATTTTTGACATCTAAATCGGTTTGGATATCTCCCTGGTGAAGATGCTTGACAAAAACAGGGTGGCGCTTCGACGTTTGAAAGACGCTCTTTCCCAGCTGACGACTGGAAACACAAAACAAAGTGAATAAAACAAGCTCTTTGAGTATGACAATCACTTCTCCTCACATGAAGAACTTCACTCAAAACTTTCAGGCGATCGCTCGAGCCGCTATAAAGGAGCACAAGAAAGCCACTCTCAAAACCAAAGAAGGCAAGGAAGACAGCAAACATACCTACAAGCAATCATCCGTTTTCATTTAAAGTCAGAATTTACTGATACTTATATTTACGTGTAGATGTTTAATCTTCTTCATGTTAGCAACGGAATATTTTTTGAGAAAATATTTTTCATTTTGATTAATTGATTGATTGATTAATTGATTGATTGATTGATTGATTGATCCCAACGCACTACAAGGAACATGGCACTGATAATATACTGATGGAAAAAAATCATTATTTAGAAAAACAATTTGAAATCACCAATAATGCAAAATAAGAAATACACTAAAAAGAAGAAGCCAAAGAATGACAGATAAAAAATACCAATCACTTTTAGATTGCCAGTCTAAAAACCTCGACGAATCTCAACATGCTACCAGGAAAATTCAAATCTTCATTTTTGAAAGCATTAAACTGCAGCAAACTTGTGATATCGATGCTAGGTTATTGATTAGCATGGTCAGCCATGAAAGGTGACGTGATGGCGGACTCCCACGTAGCAGTACTCAGTCCTGTTCATCAGGAGACATGATCACTCCTTGTAGTAAGCTAAGTTGAGTTCCTTGAATAACTGCAAGAAATAGCGTTATCTCCCGAATTTATTTAAAATGGGCCGATCGCCTAGACATAATCACAAGATCTTCTAGCAAGCCTGCAAGCTGATGCAACACTGCTAATACTTTCATACCCCGAACTCTTGCTGAAGGAGGTATGCTCGTTCTGTACTTGAACTACGCCGTCAGCGCCTTCACAATCCAAACTCCTATTCTTGAGAGAATCCCCTGCATGAACAGCAGTATCGGACTCATCGTATTCTTTCTTTTTCTTCTTGCTCGGACTTTCCGATGCGTACTTCGCTCTCGGAGCAACTCTTGTGTTATTCGTTTCCGAAGCCTTCCCGCGGCAACTTTGAAATTCAGTCTTTTGCCACAACTCCGGCTAAAGGAATAAAAGAACAAACAGCCATCAAGAAATAATAAAAGCAAAAACCGAGCGCCTTGTACAAGTTCTTCCAGCAAAATAGACGTGGAATAGTCGCTGGACCGTCAAAACAATCGCAACGTACTTAAAACTTTCATTGCAATACATCAACAACATAAAAAATCACAAATCACAAAAATCTAAAAGAAGATGGAATGACTACCAGGCAGACGACAGGCCAAAACTACATTTACGAACATCAATCTAATTAGACGAAATTATGCCTTAAATTAGTAAATCTTTTATGTGGGAAAACTAACTCAAGCAATTTTTGCATTTTTGGTTCGTAATTTAGTCTCCAATTTTTTTTTACAAAAAAATTATAGCGTTGCTCTTAGCCTTGAAAATCTTATTAAATAGAACCATCTTGTCAATACAATTTAGAGCATTCACATCATCTCGTTGTAGGATTTAAAACCAGCAGCTGGCCATAAGATTCATAACCACTTCAACTTCACACCAAGATTTTCACAACTGACCTGGTATTTCCTTATAAACACGTTCATGTCAATCTTCACGGAGTCTGCATTGCATTGGCACTAAAAAAAAACAGCAAGAAAACAACACAGATCTTACTTTATTCGGAAAAATTTAAATATAACATTTACAATTTCAACTAGTCGTCTGCACGATGCAAAAGCATTTGACTTATGTCGAGCAGTATTTGTAGCCAAAAGTCAACCCAATTCCGTATCAACAACTCATTGGCCTGATTTGGAAATGGCAAGCATTCCCCTATGTTGACCAGTACCAAAATAAGCAGAAATAAATCTATCATGAACTTGTCACAGATTGCTGAATTCCGCAATAATACTCGAATGCATGGTATTTGAAAAATAATAATGCTTCAAACACCGCACAAGACTTAAGCCTGATGTATAGATGCATCTAGCTAGATGTATAGATGTATCTAGCTAGATGTATAGATACCGCATAGTCGATTCGAATCCAAGTCTTCTTAACACAAATACAGAAATCTTCATTAGCACTGCATCCTGCAAGTAGCAGCTAGCAAGTTTCAACTATGGCAACACCAAGATCAGGGAAATCGCCTTAACAACACGCAGCAGTAGCAGAAAGAAAAAAAAACGCAAAATTGTAATTAGAAATTGTTTACACCTACATGACTAGCACGCTTGCCATACTCGATCCACCTTTCCGATGCGAAGTTAGTGGACTCCGCACAGTTGAACCCATGGTTATAACCAGAATGGTATCCAAACGGGAAAGTAATTATAAACTCTCCAGAATATTGTGTAATCTAAGGACGAACTAAATGCTTATAAAAGTGCGACACTACAGTCTGAGGATCAAGTGCCAATCAACTGCCATGCACAATACGAGCCATGCTATAGACATGTACGGGAGAAAGGCCTTAGAAGTTTTTAAAAAATAACTGTTATAGTTCGGCGACATGAATGCCAGTTAACCGATCATGTTGCCTGGATTAATGCATCGCGAAAGCAAAACTGTGAGCGCATTTCCGTGAAGTTTCTTGCCATATTATTCGACTAAACATAAATAAACATAAAAACGTTTGTGTTTCAACGAAAAACGTTTCAAGAATTCAATATTTACCTATCTCTTAATGTTTACGGACCTTCCAGGACACATTCAAATAATACAGCGCCAAACAGCATAGCCCATCTATAGCCATCATACCGTACCTTTCCATTTTTATTCAATGAAAATTAATAATAACATAGCAGGGTTTCTGTCACGCACGATAAAAATATAATACAACTATATTTGAAGTGACACTGAAGTTCAAAACAGATGAAGCTTGAATATAAAAATTGAATATAATATAAATATCTTGATAATCAGACGTCCGAATCATAATTTCCGGAGAATACGGTGCTGCTATAGTCAGACACATGGGTCAGCTTTCACAGCAGCATATCGATAAAAATCTGCTTACCATGCAAACAAAAAAAAATTAATATACCACAAATGAGCCGAGAACTAGATAAATAAAAATAATAATAATAAAAAGGCAAATGAGACATGGACATTAAAGCTGATGCTCATGGGACTTCCACAGACACAGTTACATTATGTGAAGAGGCAATCCATGCTTTAAGTTTTTCAGATATCCAACTAGAATATATGCACAAGTAGATGAACTAACCCTCGTTACACTCTCAGAAACAGAATTCGAAACAAGCATAAGCCAAATTTTAACACACCTTGTTCACTGGTATTGAAAATCTTTTTAGCACTTGAGGAGAAATTATGGTCATCTTGTGACGTAGAAATTCGGGACAATCCTGTGCACTACCAGAGAAAAACCCTACACAAATAAAAAAAAAAGTTAGGTCTACAGTTAAAAAGAAATCAACAGAGCAACTCGCAAGACAAGAATTTAATCGTCACTGACACGCAGACGCCGAAGCCCATACCAACACTTGAAACTGTAGAAGGCACGTTAAACAAACACAGCAACTAATTCAAAATCACACAGACCATACAAACAAGAAGATGCCATTGCGAGAAGCAAAAAGCAAAAGATAAATAAATAAATTATATAAAATAAAACAGAAAGAAAGAGCGGATGCTATCAGCATCACCAAAGACGTAGTACTGCTTAGCATTCCCAAGCGTTACTGGCCTGCTTCAAAACCTGAATAAATTGAAGGAGAGTGCAAACATTCATAAAACTGAAGTTTATTACCTTTAGCCAAACTTTCTAATCGCTTTCCGTGCTCAGGAGGAATGGCATACCTAAATTATAAGGGTCGTGATAGCCCAACAGAACAACATCAAACAAAAACCTTGCAACCTCACTTTAAAGGACCATAAACTACACTTTTTTTAGTTGATATTGCAAAATAAAAACGACGCCCAAGCTAGAAAGTCAATAGTATAAAAATGAAAATCAATGAATATCGAAAGAAAAAAAAAAAGACTCAGTGCGGGCTATAACAACTTAAAGGACTGCTGTAAGTGTAAACTCGATATGAACAATACGAACAAAAAAAATCAGATACTGTGCGTAAAGTAATATATAAAACGTCATTTACTGATGCTCAAGTGCACAAATACGTCCCGTAATAACTTTCCCATCGCATTTTCTACAGTACCTTGGTACTAGTAAACTGGAGTGCTTTATACTAGAAAAACTAGCAAATGGTAACATTGAAGTTGCTAAAATATCTTACAGCAAAATATCGCATAGAAACACACAAAAACGACTAAAAAATAGTGTAAAATAACGCACAGACCACAATGCAATAGCCCCATAAACTGCGTTTGCAGAGTTATGACTACTGTCACTTACAATCGTTATTGAAGCGTAAAGATAGATATGCTTTTGCCATCATGCTGCATCAGCCACAGTCAAAATTCGTTCATAAAGGTTTTATTCTTAGAAGATGCATGTGAGTGAAAGGGCTAAAATATTATACTGTCTAGGCAATTCAGACTACACTAACCAAGATTTTGGAGCTCCAAAGTGCAAAAAATTGATGCTGTACAAGTCCATATCCTCCGTATGCCAAGCAAATGTAGTTTTCCACATCCCAAAGTACAAGTAGGCAGTGTTGACTCCCTGAATTTTTACACTGCATTCGGTGTCTAATATGTCAAGAATAGTGTGTAAGCGATTTATGTTCCACACATCTACACTGCTGTCGTAGACTGATCCCGGCATATCTGCCCCATATATTGGCGGATTAAACGTTATGTTCTTCCAGTACTTTCTTTCAATTTTAGTGAGATCCTCGCATTCTGGGCCGATGTATCTTAAAATACAATACAAAAATACAACATTTCACAAAGCACATATATATATATATATATATAGGATTCCGAGCTCACAGTAACGTTCAAACCAGCAGTACAAAAGCCATTAATGCATATAAAACATACCCAACTCTATTTTTGAGCTCTTTTATGCGCCAGCAACCAAATGTTTTTTTGCAATATTAACAACAAAAGTGATAACAGATAAGGAGAGTGCTAATTATTTAGATTTCCTCACTCAAATACAATGAAATGTACATTTCCTTTCAAATCTCCAATGATACAAGAAAAGAGTTCTATTTCTGCAGGGATCGTCTTCCACAGCTAATAGTTTTTCAAACTTGAGATTTAGACTCAACAGCATCAAAAGAAGAAGTTTTAAGCACGCCATCGCAAATGAAAGGATCCAATGTCAACACTCTTTCTTTCCAGTGACAGCACCTCTATATCAACGGCTTCATGCATACTTTAATGCATCTCAGCCGTAAACAGAGTCTATGAAGCCATTACAGGGAATGATTCTACGTATTTCCACTGATAACTTAAAATTTAAAATGAAGTTCAAAAACCCGTAACTTCCTTTCTCTTCAAAATGATACTCATAACCTTCACAATAAGCTTCCGAAAAATAAATGAAGAGGAAAGCTTACTTCGGGCTTTCTGCTAGTTCCTTAAATTCCTTCACCTTTAGAGGTTTTTTCTGAACATTAAACTGTTGATAAAGTCCTAAAAGAAAATTTCTTACTCAATCTACCTTTACAAATACACCCTTTAACTTAAACACAACTGCCGTCTATTAACAATTGCGTCTACAAGAGCTCTGAAATTAAACCTCACCAAATAGTACTAAAAGGCAAAACCCACGTTTGAAAACACGAAACTGAAACATGAAAATTGGTTCCAATACGCATTCAACTCAAACGCGTCATAAAGTTAATAGTGAAAGGAAATTTGGTGAAAGGAGAATCCGCTCTAGGGGGTTCGGAAGTCTCGCTCACCGTCACTCCGTCACATCAAACTAAATTTCCGATCGGTGGATCATCACCGAAAAGCTCATTTGACACTGCCACAAAGACGCACCTAGGAAGTATGTAGCAAAACATTAAATTGGTCCGTAGGTGACCTTGTAGCGACACATGTGTACAGCAAAACGATGCAGATGCGAGCAGTCGGATAGACACTGGAGGAGACGCAGGAACTTACAGCTCCCTGGCAAGTTCTCCCTTTTGGACTTGAACGAGAATTGCTATCCAACATGGTCCACACATTCTAATCGGCAATATTCAAAGGCTTCGTACATACATACATACAAACATATACAATTAATCCCCGTGAAATTTATTCAGTATTGAGGTGCTTCATTCAACTGCTTTGTCACTAGCCAGCTTTACGGCCATACGAGATGGAGACAACTACCGCCAAACACTCTTTAGAACTTTCTCAGTGAAGCAACCGGAAATCCTCTGCAGTTCAACTCAAAATCAAATAAATTGCATGTGAAGCCAATTCCTTTAATGTCAACGGCAAGATCTTGATAGCGCAGTGACTTTCTTCGATGAGCTTCGTCAATACCTTTCTCCCAAGCAACTACCAGTCCTTCTAACACGACGTGTCTCGTTTCTTCATCGACCAGAACCAGGTCAGGTCGCACGTTCACGTTCTCCCCGCCTTTTGAGGGTTTTCGCGGGTTGTATGATCTGTCGATTCAACCAGCATGGGCTGAAGACGGACCTATCTAACATTGAATACCTCGACCAACAAACGCACTTAAGGTAACGGCAACTTGGCCGTTTGGTCACTCCAGCGGATTCCTAGAATTCTCCGTAGACAAGTCTGGTGAAAGCGCTCTAGCTGCTTAAAATTGTGGCGAAATGACACCCACGTTTCCCAACCATATAGGAGCGATGTCAATACACAAGCATTGTAAACTTCCAGCTTGGTCTTTATGTTAACTTTGCGCCTTTTCCATAAGCGGTTTTCCCATTCGCCAAATACGGCACCTCCTTTTTGAATGAGAAAAGGCATATCGTTGTTTAGATGGCAATGGAGATTCACAGCGATAGCCAGAAAAACAGACTCATCTGCCACATTCAACTGCTTTCCACAAACAAAGATGTTCGGTTTGAAGTAATGCTGGTTTAGTGACGGTTGGGACATGGCTACCGTCTTCTTCAGATTAATGGTAGGTCCAAAAGCGGTGCAGGCCACGGAAAAGCTGCTCATGATTTGCTGCATGCCATCCTCGGCGTACGCTACTAAGGCACAGTCGTCCACATATAGCAGATCTCTAACCAAGACGGCGAAAATCTTCGTCCAGGCAGCGAAACGTTCCCGTCAAGAAGCTTTCTGAAGTTCGGCACATGGTTGCGGCACTTGAATGCGACATTAAGGCGCTGCAAAACAAGCAGAAAAAAGGGTTGGAGCAGGAACGTGTCCTTGACAAATGGACGTTTTAACAGCCACTCTGTTGGATAGCAAATATTTGTGTCTTGAAAGACATCGTGCAGATTAGCAGGCTCTTCCACCGTAAATGCAAGCGAATGCCAGCGGAATTCTGTATTCAAAGTATCTTTCTCGGTTTGCATGCGGCTTTCCATGACTAGCAAGTCCCTTTTGGATGCGCAAATTCGGCCACACATGTTACAACAGCACGAATCAGCTTGGTTAGTTGGTTGCCTTTTCGTCGCAGAACGCTTAGGTGCAGAAGGCTTTTTTCGGCTGTGCTCAAATTCCTTCACGGTAGCCTTCACCAGATGGTGACCCTGTTGACGGTTTTGCGCAGTTGTTCCCATGCATCCAAAGAAACTGCTGTTTATTTTCATAGCTTTTTCTTTTATATATCGCATTAATAAAAATTCGCGGTTTGCACCACAGTCATGAGCAGAGATGTTCTCCATACAAGAGCTGCATTGGGAGGTGGTTATGCTGAAGGAGTACAGTGTGGTCAAGCCATCTCGAGAGATATTTCAAAGTACATCCTAGCTCATTTCAAAAACTCCATTTCAGAAACAAAGAACTTCTAACCAATCATCGGCAAAACTCGTCGCGGCTGCTGGAGCTCAATGGCCGTTTAGGCCATGTAGTTCGAGCCAGCGATTTACAGACCATCATATTTTATCTCGGCTTGGGACTGGCAGTCGTTGGATTAACTAAAATATACATCATATAAGTACAGCATATCCACTTAACTACAGCTAATTTGTTGCCATACGAAAAGCAGCTGCGGTTGCAAGCACCAGCTAGGATAAATATTGACACAGGCATTCTAGGGGCTTACAACTACATTTTATGCATGAGTTAAAAAATAACTTATCGACTGTGATATCCCCCATATAAATATAACAATACTAGCAGATGGCATTGAAAAAAGTTGACATTATGACGAGAAGTGATGCTCGTGAAGCACAAAGCTTTTTATACAAAATGGGAAGAACAACATAAAGACATTTTCATGAACTTATCTACGCAATCCTTATAAACTGGCCATAGAGCTGCATCAGGTGAGTTAGAAATGCAGAGCTTCAAGCACAAGGTGGAAATACAAGACTAAAATAAACTAAACAGAACCAAATGTAACCAGAAAAACAACCTGTTAACCTTGTTAACTGAACAAGAAAGCAAAAAATTTGGTAGAGAGAACTGCAATTAAATGCTAGGACTTAACAGAATCACAACTGGTAGCTTACTGAATTAATTACTGCAGAAAGATTATACAAAAGCTAGGTGCTAAAGATACCTTGCTGTCCAGTGACCACCTGGCCAACTGGAGCTTCGATAGTCATTTCCCCTATCTTTTTCATATTGTACCTGCGGCAAGCAAACCATTCAGCAGGAGGAATCACCTAAATCGAGCAGAATAATTTCTTACAGGTTAGCTCAACACATAGAATACATTGGAGGAAATATACAATACAATAGAATCAGATGATTAAGCATAATTAATACATACCTCCACATTTATGAAATGCAATATGCAGAAATTAAGTCTTAAACAAACTTCAGAACAATGTTTCTGCAAAAATTATTAGCTAACGTTTTTGAAATGGAACAGCTAATTAACACATGCCATTCCCTACAGCAAAACTTGAAATCCTCAACAGAACACTGACCCAGAAAAATCTGACAGTGACTTGTAAAACTACTTCTTTCCTGGGGTATCTACAGCTGAATCAATCATCACTGTAAGTTTAGGCAATGGCACTCACCAACTCTGACTAACAGCCATAATTAATGATCTAGACAAAATACTGCCAAAAGATTTCAGAAATCTTCAAAATAAAATGATACATATAGAGCATGGCTTATGCAGTCAAGATACAAATAAACTTTGCTTTATACAAAAACTTTTTCAGTCATTACGGTATTACATTGAGCTCATATTTCTTGCATAACCAAAACCAACATTCTTTGGTAAAGATGCCTCAGTTTGATGGGAAAGCGGACTAGTTAAGAGATTAAATTGTTGACTAGAGAACACATAGGTGATTAGACTATATAAATACACATTTTTAGGATTCATTCTAATAATTTTAGAATGTGCAATAACACAATATACAATATTTAGTTTGTCAGGTTGTTTTTATCAGATGGCACTGTTGTATTTAAAGGATGGCACTGACAAAACTTCGCATTATCGGTAGTTTGTAATTCAGGTGTATCTACAGGCTTCCGTAAGAACTCTAAAATATTTTCATGACTCAAATTATTCCTAACACCTGGAGCCACTTCAGCATGCATCCACAGGAATAAAGCCGTGCACGCTAATAATTTTAGAATGTACAATAATACCATCTACAATATTTAGTTGGTCTGGCTGTTTTTATAGGATGGCACTGTTGTTTTCAAACGATGGCACTAAAAAAACATAGCATTATCGGTATTTTGTAATTCCTCTATAACTACAGGCTTCAGTAAGAAATCTAAGATATTTCATGACTCAAACCATTCCTACTACCTGGAGCTACTTCAGAATGCATCCACAGGAATAACGCGGTGGAAGATATATCAACATTTTATATATTACACATGAATTACAACACGATTGCTACGACAAGTTTAGTTTAATGAAAAAACATAGTTTAATGAGAAGCAAACTATGCGTGAATCTCAAGATTTATCTAACTTTCCTGCAAGCCGGCACAATATGACCGACTTGAACAAACAAAGGTTAATAATTCAGGCTAGAATTATAGGTCAACAAAAAAACTCATAGTAGAGTTGGTTACTAATATTTAGGAATCAAAAGTAAACCATCTCCAAAGCACAGGCAACAGCGGATTTAAAAAAAAAAAGGAAAATTTAGGCTCTACGAAAAGACGGCCCATAGCATGACGTACCTTAGCAATGCCTCCCTTGTGAGCACCCATGCTTTCCATTTTCTGAATATAAGCAGAGAAATTCTTAAACTCTTCCATGCTTGGCCTGAATTCCATAATTTGACAGCCTTCGTTACCCGACATTCTGAAAAGTACTGAAAAACCTCAGAATTGAAAAACTTGACCGGAGTCAGCTGTCTTTGAGCGACCCTAGCGACGCCATCTTGACCTTGTGTTTTGATTGTAAAGCCAATCGAACAACAGGTCCTCCGCGACTCAGGCCCACAAACAAATGCTATGAGAGCATCGACGACGCTCAGAGCAGCAACAATGTGGGCGATGTACAATTCAACTACAGCCGTTTCGTCTCTAAATGTATTGCAAGATTGTACGTAATTACGTGATTACAGGGTTGCTGGTCAATCTAAATGATTGCGCTTTCTTGCACTATAAACAGATCTCCTAGAGCTGCGGAGAATACATATCAACATCTATTGAAGAATGTAACAACCTACCTACCTACCTACCTACCTACCTACCTACCTACCTACCTACCTACCTACCTACCTACCTACCTACCTACC
>QQSS02186166.1:0-13660 GCA_003687565.2 Craspedacusta sowerbii | reverse complement strand
ATACATACATACATACATACATACATACATACATACATACATACATACATACATACATACATACATACACTCACACATACATACATACATACATACATACATACATACATACATACATACATACATACATGTATACAAAGATACATACATAGACAATGACATACATACTTCCTATCGCGATTATAACGCGAGTCTTTTTGCCTCTTTTTCCCTAGGTACACTCCAATCCAACGTTTGTTGGTTGTTCGTGCTGTGAGAAGCGATCGGATATTGCAAGCGGCTAATGTGTTTGTGACGATGACATTAGGCAAGAGGTTTGACATGCAGTCCTTTTAGTCAGAGTATTTCTTGTTTTCAACTAGTCTGTCTGAGTTTTATGACTACAGGTCAATCAGCGGCCGTTATAGTAGCAGGCGGCCAGACAGGCAAACAAGCACGAGCTGAAGCAGGCCGTAGATCAGATTACCTGACGTGTAAGAGAAGTTTCATTTGCATTTGCTGGGCAGATATCTGTCAGGTCAGCGCTTTTTTCTTTGATATCGTAGAGTCTTGGCCGATTCGCATTTTGATCTCAGTCCGTGTTTGAAGCTGATCGGTCCATCATGTCCTCTTCTACTATTATACAAGGAAGAACCGGAAATGGCCTTGAGATTACTCAATGAGCAGGCACAAGCGAAAGAGGCGAGTATAGCGGTTCGCGTCAATCATCGGTGGCATCTTGTCGCGGGTTTGTTTTGAATCGCAAATTTCCCGGACCGGTCTTGTGAAGTCAAACCTCTTTTCGTAGATTCCTCTTCGCGTATTTCATTTCTCTGGCTTGCTTGTGGAGAAGCAGAAAGCAGAAGAAGCCGTCAGGGCGGCTGTTAGGAGTGTAAGTTAAATTTCTTGGTCGCTGCGTTTTCTTCAATATTTATTGGCACGGCCTCAGTGGATGTCTCTGAAAATCGCTTGTTATTATTATTTTGGTACCAAGTTGGTGGTTTGCATTTATCTGTATATGTAAATATATATATATATATATATATATATATATATATGTATATATATATATAGATATATATTACAATGTTACATGACGTATACACATAGTTTATATGTATGTACATATAACATATGTATATATATATATATATATGTCTATACGTATATATATATATATTTATATATTTAGATGTATATACACATGTATACATATATACATATATACATATATTATATATATATATATATATATATATATGTCTATATATATGTGTATATATATATATTATATATATATGTCTATATATGTGTATATATATATATATATATATATATATATATATATATATAGGTGACTTTTGCATTTCAGGTATTATTTAGATAAAATACGAAATCCTATATCATAAGTATTTATATGATGTAGGCATTTGGGAAGCATAAATACGGCCGCACGTGCTTGCGGCTTTTGACTGTTAGGTGAGAAAGGTTAATGACATTTCGAAATCCTCCAGTGAGCTCGATTCTATTCTTTAGCTAGTTGAAATGCTTTCCGAAGAGGGCGCATGCCAATGTGCCGCTTGCCGACAGGGTCGGCATTAAATTCCTTTTAGTCTATGTACATAAGCATCTTCTAAGGGGTAGGAGAGAATATTGTAGCCAGCAATAATAGCTTACGTATGCGTATGTCGCAGCCAGCCGAACGTATGTATATCTCTCGATCCGATTCATACTTGCAGCTTATGCAATAGTCGCACAGTCATTGCTAGATGCTTTCTTCAAATAAAGGGTTTGTTTTCCAGGGTGCTTGGCTCTTTTTTGCGGACATTCACCGATGCGTGGCCGCTTTGCTGAAAATCCCTACTGTTCTCAAAGACGTGCGGCCGGATAGCAGCTTCCGCCTGTTCTTGTCTGCCCATACTGCTTCAAAGTTGCCTTCGTATCTGTTGCCGATGTGCTTGAAAACCATGGTGGACACCCCAAAAATGGTACGTGAATATGACACCTAACTTTATCGACTCATTAGCAATAGCAATGGCATTTGCAGCAGTAACCGTGTAAGAAGAAGTACTAATACTAAAGTTTAAGTGCTAAATACTAAAAATAAGTAGAATTAGCATTTGTATTATTATTATTATTATTATTATTATTAGTAGTAGTAGTAGTAGTAGTAGTAGTAGTAGTAGTAGTAGTAGTAGTAGTAGTTGTTGTTGTTGTTGTCTTTGTAGTAATAGGATGTAGTTGAATCTAGTTGGATCGAGGTTGATCGAGTTGGATCTATTGTTAGCCGTATAACCCTAAATGTCGTTGTTGTTTAAAATTTTTTGAACAGTTTAGAATTGACATAGCAGCAGCAGAAATTGCTTCATTTTTTTCAATGCAGAAGATTCAGAGTGCCATTATCAACTGTCTTCGTCTGGTGAAGCCCGAGGCGTGGAGGGCTACTTGCAGGCCGGAATGGCCTCCTGTTCTCCATAATTTGAGTGTGCTACAAAACAGCCTCCGGCTGCGAGCAACCTTAAACCATGTGGGCTTGTGCGAACCCGATTGCTTCTACTTCAGCGTTGAACATTTTCTGGTACGTTTTTTATCCTTGAATAGTCCATGCTTTCACGTGGACTGATCCATTTTTGTTCCTGAAGGCTAGGCCTTTACATTTCTGTGTATTTCTTTAAATATCCTGAATACAATGACTCGTTCAAGCAAATTAGTGACTCACGCCTGTAATTATGTTCAGTTGTTGTTGTTGTTGTTGTTTTTGGCTTTTATTTCTCATTGGAAATTTGTCTCGGAATCGGATGATTTTGGAATCCATACCTCACAGCGGAAACGTAGTTCCTAGATTCACTAAGCCTTGCACCCCCCCCCCAACGCCACCACTACCACCAGCAGCCAAGCAATGAGCAATACGATAGCGGAAGTCAACTGCGGTGTTCTGCGATGCATTGGAAGCACATCTAGAAGAAGCTTTTGCTACAGAGTCTCCGAGCTAAAGAAACGAGCGCCGTCTAATGCACCACGCGAAGAGGGATGGAACTTTGAGTTGTTGTTTTTGTAGTTGCTGTTGTTGTTGTTTTCTTTTTTTTTTCCTCCTTGACTAGCGGAAGGCTAGCGTCGTAAAGTAGAAGTCTATTTCTTTATCTGCATGTAACAGGCGAGTGTCGAGTATGCCGTTCAGGACGTTGCAGGAGGGTCCTCATATGAAGACCCGAGTTTGTCGGGGCCTCCATTGTCCAGCAGTGCACCTGCCAGACCAGTGCAGTGGACCTCGTTGCGATCGTGCCTGTCGAGAGTAAGTACTATATTTTATTGCGTTCGTTGTGGATAGCTCTCGTAATTCTCTCACTTTTTCGCAGTACACAGTCTAGCTCTCACACACACACATACACCCATGCGTGCACACCGCAAATCCGTCTCCCTCTTTCTCGGTTACTCTGTTACTAACTCCGGCTAGTCATAGCGCCCTTCTCTCCTGCCATGCCTATATTTGGCCGTCTTTGTAGCCCTCTCGTGCATTTCGTCTCTGTCCGTCTATCTCTCTTTGCCGCTCCCTCTTGTACTGTCTCTGTCTCTCCTACATCTCCCACTCTCAATTTTTTTTTCCACTTTCTATCTCTCTCCCCCTCTTGCTCTCTCCGTCTCGCTGTCTCTCCTTCCCTTTTCGCCCTCTTTACCCCTCCCCGCTCTCTCTCTCTCTCTCTTTCTCTCTCTCTCTCTCTCTCTCTCTCTCTCTCTTACTCTCTCTTTCTCTCTCTCTCTCTCTCTCTCTCTCTCTCTCTTTCTCTCTCCTTGATGTCTGCTTTCCTTTATTATACTTGTTATCTCTCTCCCTCTCAGACATCTTTACTTTTGCAATATAAATATTTCTTTTTCCCTCTTTCTTTCTCTTGATTTCTTTTTTTCCAGCTTTACTCTATACCTCTATATCTGGCTTTCTCAATCTCTCTCTCTCTCAAACATACACACACACACTCACTCACACGCAAACACACACACATACACAAACACACTCCCTCTTTCTCTCCTTCGTGCTCTGTCTCTCTCTACCCAGTCTCTCCGTCTCGTTTTTTCTGACTGCATTTTTGTCTATTTCATATGTTACTCTTTGTCTCACCATCACCCCTACCTTTTGATCTTCTTCACATTTGCCATAGGGTAGCTGCTTTGGCTTAGGCTTGGCTCACGAGTTCCTTCAAATTGTAAGAAAAACTGTAGTCAAATCTAATGTATCAACTCACTTGGCTTAGGAAAAACGGGGGATATGCAGAAGGAGAGTTTAGGAATACGTAATTCGGAGATCTTAGAATGCATATGGGCCCTATCTGCCTCAAAAGGAAGCCCAGTGTAGTGTGCTCGTGTTTTCGACATGCTTTCCATTTTACCTAGATCGTGTACGGATCGCAGGTCACAAATATTTTTGATGGGCAGGCGTTATCAGCCCTCATCGACTTCTGGGTGAACGCTTCCTCGGCTAGAAAAGACTTCGAGTTGTCTAAGGGTATCACGTGTTGCTTTTGTTCTCCCGTTATTGTCCAGCAATAAAAACCTGTCAAGACTGTGTTTTAGAGGCATTTGATTTCACCCTTCCGTTGTTCCAGCATGTTCTTGCACGCAAGTCAGTTTTTGGTGACGCGGCGGTACGTTTTTGCCGATACCTCAGAAAACGCTTACGAGTTTTGATCGAGCTATACAGTTATTGTTCGATTACTGTTCATTTTTCCGAGGTGGTTTTTGTAAAGTGATACTGTGTTAATATCTTTTATAAATTCCATGTTAATATCTGTTAATAATTCGACGCCTTGCTTGGCCACATGTGCTCGCGCGTGTTTGTTTTGTGTGTATGTATGTGTGTGCGTATTTGTGTGTGGGTATGTGTGTTTTTTCTGGCGTGTGTGTAGGTGTGTGCGTAGTTTTTTGTGTGTGCGTGTTCGTGTGTGTGAATGCGGCCGTGTGCGCACCTCCATGCTTCTAGTAGTGTCTTTTCGTCTCTAGCAAAGTACAAGCTACCGGCCTTGCTATTTGCCAATGGCGTCAAGTCGCAAGCAGTTTTCCAGGCCCTGGAGAACCAAGCTGAAAATCTCTTCGAAACGACGGAATTTTGTGGGATCTATGACTCCGAAGAGGTTTCACATCCTACTCTTTGAATTAAGCTGTAGGCGGAACTATGTTTGAGCTTGCAGTCAATTTTTATCCCTGCAAGACGATGCCATTTCCGCTCATCGCCGATTTACCTATCAAGGATCGCATTGCTTATATTGATTCAAGATTCTAGATTCAAAACATATTTTACAATTAGATAAGATGCACGAACAAAGTCCAGCTAATGAAAAATTACAAATTCCCAAATGGGAGGGTAGGTCTTAACTATTTGTAGTATTGTTTTCTAACGCGTTAAGTTGGTAACAAAGTTGACGATAAAACCAATTATAATATCGATCTTACCTAACAAAAAAAAGACTGGCAAAAATAAAGTAAAACAGAAAACCCCTTGAGAAGAGGATAATTAACCCGCAAAAGACTTAAATAAAATAATAGTAAGTAAAAAACAAGTCAAGAATCAAGCCAACCGAAGACTAGCACTCGACCAGATTCAGGAAACTCGCGCCCTCGAAATACGCAATTCTGTTTGATGTCAATCTGTTTGCTTGTTAATGTTTTTTAAATCGCTTGTACGATAGCATGTCAGATCCTGTTGGCTTTATATGCTGTGAAAATTGCTGCGGTTAAGGACTTTTTTGATTCGCTTTACCATTCTCTCTAATATACGATTTTTGTTCCCAGACTATCCGTTCAGCGGACCAATATGTCCTGACGCGCCTCAATCTGCTCCTCGACTCCTTGCCGCGCTCCTCTACTTTGCTCGGCCCAGGCTCAATCAACGAGAGCGTTACGGCCTGCGAATACGGCCCGGTGGTCGTCTGCAGTGGCTCACACCAGCCACAGGGGGCCAGCTACGCGCAAGTCGTGGAGGCTGGCGTTTTTGCAAGCGCCTCGCGAGCGGCCTTGCTTGGTGTCAAGGAGACTAACCTGAGCGAAGTAGCAACGGTGGCTCTCAATCGGCTTCCGCGGCTCTGGAGCAAGGTGTGACTTGAAAGCTATACTTTTTTGCGTCTATGGTGATGCAGAAAAAAAATTTCCTTTCCGCACCATGATTTTGCTTTTATTCTCCTTTACCTCAAGATAGTTCAAATATGTTTTTCTTTCCGTTTGTATTTCTCAGGATCGATAATTTCAATTTGCTTTTTAATTATTTTGTAGGACTTTGTCAGCGACAGAATAAAAAAGAGCGGTGGACTGACCACGTACAACCTGTGGTTACTAGCTGAAGTAGACGCAGTCGGAAAGTTACACCACACAATAAGAAGCTCTTTACAAGTAACATCTGCCTTCTTTCCCTTTACCAATATCGCAGTTCCTCTGAGCAGTCGTTAACCTTAAGAAGTTCCTTGTGTCCTGCGACGGAATGATTTGTATCTATATCCTCTGCGTTGCAACATGTCTTAGTGGGTCGTTACTAAAAGCGGACAGTATTCTGAACGTCTGTCCATATGCATTCTATTGCAACGTGTATACTATGTGCCTAGTTCTCGGTAACCTATTTTAATAGTTGGAAAATTTGGCGGTTGTTGCTTCCTGTGCTAAACAAGGAGGCCGTTTGTTATTTCTGTTGTGGCCTCGTCCATGTCTGACTTGATTCTGACCTGACCTATTTTCTGTAGTGCTTGTTTGTTTGTTTGTTTGCTTGCTTGCTTGTTTGTGCGAATTTGTGGGAATATGAGTAGATGTCGTTTTCTTATTTGCTTTTGTCTCCTGTGCTTGGACGTTGATCGTGTACTTGGATTTTTATTTTTTTTTAATATTTGTGATGTATCTGTTATTGGACGCGATGTTGACTATAAATACGTGGGGACAGTTTGTTCTCCTTGTTCTTCCGCAATTGCTTGATTCGCGAATAGTCTCATTAAAACACATTCAATACACACTAATACACACTAATACACGTGCTACTAGCACATTTAAGACTGACTCCATTCCAGCTTATCAAGGACGCCTGCGACAGTAGCTCTTTCGGGCAGTCCTGCCCTCAGTCTGTTTGTGACGATGCGCGTGACCTGTACTGTCTGCGCGTGCCACAGCGGTGGTGTCAGCTGGCTGGTCCATCCTGCCCGCCCTCCCAGTGGCCGCTGTCCTCCTGGCTACAAGATTTTCAAAGTCGCTTCGGACACATCGAGAAAGTGCTCTTACAGGTGTGTGAATCTCATGCCAGTTTTGAGTTCAGTGGTCACTGATTATTGTATTAACATGCTTGTTGTTTTTAATGTTGTTGTTGTTTTAAATGTTTTTTTTTACGGCTTGAATTTTAAGTATGTGTCATCGACATATGTTCGGCCTTGACGCCTTAACTTTTTCCACTTTTGCGTTTATCGTGTTCCTCTTCTTCATTTCAGGGCCACGAAAAGATGCCGGCTTACTGGCTTGGTGCGTTCTTCTATCCGAAAAGACTTCTTTCGCTGGTTCTTCAGGTCAGGGTGATGTCCTAGGTTGTTGTAGCTGCGCGTAATTTTTTTGTCCACGTTGCTGTACCATCAAACATTCTCCCTATTTCCATGTGAAATTTAGCTCTAGTTATATATGTGTATATATATATATATATATATATATATATATATCCGCATTTCTGTGTGGGTGTCTTTGTTTTGACATTTAAAAAATCGTCACGTCGCAAACGTTAACTTTCTTCAACGTCGCGGTTAAAACTGAATACATCCATCCATGTTCTCGTACTTCTTCTTATGCCTAAGACCTATAGCTCCCGTAATTAATTTTCAACTCGCTTGCAGCGGCGTTTATGCAAAGGCCGTGCCTCGATCACCTAATGAGTTTGTCGTCCAAGTTGCTAAGTTCGGCTGGTTGGTGAACGTGATGTTAGTACGCGGCAGGAGTATTTGTGCGTCAAATTACCGGCACGTTTTTTATTATGAGTCGCCAACAACCCGGCACTTTAAGCATTAGCCATGGTTTATCAAGAACCTCTAGAACGACTTAGCTCTATTGGGTGGGTGCCCTGCCACAAGGCTCGGAACTCAAAATCTTAGTCTTAAATTAGAGTAGAGGCTTTATTTTGAGTTCAGAGCAGTTTCCTGTTTGTTCGTGGGTGCAAGAAAATAGAATAAGATAACTTGGAGGAGTTATCTTTAATTATGGTACGTTTCGCAGGTTAAGCCTTGCCTTTATTGTCTTGCTTTGCCATGCTTTCGTGCAGTGGAAATTTTGTAGATATTAGGATTGTGGTTTTTCTTTCATTGGTCATTTTAGTGCGAATGCTGTAGAGAATGACATTATACTTACTGCACATAATGCGGCTCTATCAGCATGAATTGGAACTACATAACATACATCATGAATTTTTACAGCGAAAACTTAAAACCTGATGCAGGTTGCCGGTTTTCGATCTCCAGTCCCAGGCCTATGAAAGGCTTAGCTAAGCCTTCAACTCAACTTCTGTAAAATAAACCTGACCGAAATAAAACCCTTGACGTATATTTCTGATTCCCAAAACCGAAATGCTGTCCTTATTACTGCTCTGCCCACTCTCCATCTCCTTTTTTTTTTTTACAAGGAAGTATAGGCGACTCCCAAATAAGACTTTGTAATGGACTTGCAAGTCCATGAATTGCTATTAAAGCTTTTCGAATATCAGCTTAGTAGGAAGGGCTTCCAGTGCAGCCATACTGCAGAGAGACCTTAAGCAACAGGAAAAATGCATTTTATTTTCAATTAAGTGTAGAATTTGAAAACTTCCTTTTTCCTCGACCTCTACCACCTGCATGTTAGAGAAATGCAAAGTACTTCGAAGCTTATACAAGTGTACATGTTGTGGTTTGCCCGGAAACCATAGAAGTCGCCAAGAAGAGGCCAGCAGTCTCACAAAACATACTTCAGGACCCTCGTCCAATCTGATAAGCATTTATGTAAGCTTTTACTGGCTGCCCCTATGCCTAAGCCTAAAAGCTTTGATTCTTCGGTTAAAAAGTAAAGGCAAGTGCGAAGCATCACCAGAAAACATTTTATTTTCCATCTGAGACATAATCTGTGATAAAAGAAATAGCCGCTTTTTTTGCACTCGTACAACAGAAATTGTTAGGCAATCATAATTATGCTCGCGTGGACTCCTTCCCTTCAAGTTATGTTTTAATACGTAGTGCAGCATTCGTGATCACACCAAGAACAACTTGAGATGATCTTGGATTAGTTTGTACATTTGCAGGGCTCGCATGTTAGAAGCTTAAACTCAAATAGCTCTTTTAAAAAACGGCCTTGTGCCGTTCATGTCTCCAAGTAATCCGATGAAGCAAGATTTATGGCTTTTTTCATAAATGAGTTTACCAGAGGCATTTCTAATATTTTAAATGTAGTCTTATGCTTTAAAAAGGGTTTTAAAAAAAGGATCCAAGTACATATCTGCCATGGTAAAGGCTGACTTGAAAACATTTAGAAAACGTCTTGAGCTGATACTTGCAAATGATTAATCAAACATCATAGTAAGCCTGACAGCTATCGCGTCCTTAGAATAGCGTCATTTCTAAGTCTGTTTAACAAAATGCCAGGTCTTGAGCACCACTAGATCTTAGACTTTGGCTGCAAGGTCTGCTTTCCTAGTTATAAGTGTATGAATCGAAATGTTATAGACCACACAAGATAGTGCTGTATGGTTCCCACGAGCGAATTTTAGCAGTATGAAAGTTTTTTGGCTTTCCCTACCTTAAGTTAAATTCGACCTTTAGCCAGTCCTGGTTCTCTGCAGGTGCCATATCGCTTAATGAACTGCAGTATTGGTGCCAGCCGTCAACCGAAATCGCGCAAACCTGTCGAGAGAAGCTGGCGTAACGTGACGTAAAACCTACTTCTGCCGCATGCGAACGTTGTGTTGACCGCAATTTAATAGCTACCATTTAAGTTAGTTTTCACATTTAATCGTGAAGCTACTGCGGTGGTTTGCCTTTCAGGACGGGGTCAGGTGCGCTCAATCTGAATGTTTGCTGCTCAAGACTGACATGACAGGCAGAGACAAGGATCACGTAAGTTAAACTTTCCTGTGATTCATGTCTGCATCACAGGTGCTGCCTGGTTGAGTGCTCCGAAAGCAAGTCTCGCAAGAATAACATTAGGGCAGCAGCGCCTCCGCACTCGAAATTACCCTAAATATTATTTTAAAAATCTCGCATAACACCTTGAAAACAGGTTACATTTACCAACCTTTTCAGGTTCGAGATCCACCAGCCGAGGGAATGTTCATTTACGGCGTCTCCCTGTGGGGTTGCGCCTGGGAGAAAACTACGGGCGAAATTCTAGATGGTCCTCCAAAGAACGCACCACATAGTCTCTCTGTCATCCACGTGCAAACGGCGGCGCGTTCACGGCGACCTCCTGTAGTGGGTGACTTGCAGAGGGCCACTTTGTACGAGTGCCCCTGTTTTGCGACACGCTTTGAATCGCGCGACGTTCTGTTTACCGTGGACGTCGAACAAAAAGACGTGCCCGCCTCTAGGTGGGCGCTTCGGGGTTTAGCATGCACGCTCCGGCCGTTCTAACCGACGGGTTCCGGCGGTGCAACCATTGTTTGCCTCCTGTGTTCTGTCGAACGCGTGCGGGACTGAAGCATAGCATGGTAGCAAAAAAAAAACGCATTTTCTTCGTTCGCAAGTGAAAATGGCATGGTATTTCGCCTCCGTGAACTTTTTCTCCTAAACTTTTTTTTCTTGTCGAGACTTCTTGTATATGACAGTTGTTGCATTTATTAATGGGTTTTGAGCCGTGCTCCCAAAGTACTTTTCTACGTTCCCGAAATGAAAGAGCCTAATTTTTTGGCAGCAATAGTTCACAATGTGTTCAGAATTTTTTATATAGGCATCATTCAGCTTAATTATTTATTGCGAGTTTCCGTAAGCGTGAAAAATATCGGCCTTAGGCTGTGTGTTGTAGCATGTTTGTTTGTTTTTTTTTTCGACTAGAGCCATTATTTTCATAAATATGGAGAAGAAATTTTGTAGCACAATCGAAGAATGCACAGGCGGTTTCGCCTCTAAAACCTAGCTACATAAAACACCTCTCACCAGCCACACAAGACATTATTCAGAAACAATGGCGGTACCAAAGCAATCAGGCCGGAGAAAAATTACAAAATTATTAAAATAAGCAAAGCAGACCTCGATGAGGCGCATAACTCAACAAGCACACAAGTCATCATTCACCGCCGCACCTTAACAATCGCTAAAAGTGTCGAAAGCAAGCATCTTGACAAGAAGATCGACCCCTACTATTCTGTGGGCCACAAGCTCTACAATTCTGGCACAAGGTTTAATCCTACGAGTTAAGCAAGTATCTCTCTTGTCCATCCAACTCAAACTTTGCCAAGCCCTGCTTGGCCAAAACCTGACCGACCAGGACATCTGCGTATTCACCAGTTTCCGAGTCTTCCACTGACGTTCGATCATAAAGGTGGATTTTTACTGGAACATGATCAGCGTCCTGAAAAGATCAAATAAAGATATACCACATCAAAAGTCGACTGAGCATACAAAGGTCAACAAAGATATAAAAAAAAAATAATACTCCAACCTCAATCACATCGCAAAACTCACGCAAACAAATATAACACTCATAAACACACAAACATACACACACATTCTCCACTGAAATAATGACTTCAAACATGACAAGAAATGAACCGCAACTTCCAGAGCAACAGCTGACCGGAGCAAAATAAATGAAAACCATGACAACCATACTAACGAGCAATCTGAAAAAACTTCAACTTAAGAAGGGGAAACGTAAGGGACACGGGTCATGGTAAAAGCAAGGTACTTCGCAATAGTCGATGGACTTACAATAACTTGTGCAACCATTCTTCGATCAGCGCACAAGTTGAAAAGGGCTTCCACTGATGCCTGTGGCCATTTCGTGGTTCGTACAAACGGCGGCGTTCCATCTTCACATGGTTGCATTCCAGCAATCGTGCACCGAGTCGACTGCATGGGGAGTTCCAAAAAGTCATCGGGAAGCCGCTTCAAACTAAAAGAATGTAATATATATATATATATATATATATATATATATATATATATATACATTACAGATAACAATGTTCCATAATATATATATATATATACATTACATATCATTAGATATCAGCAGATCGAGGCATGACCAGGTAGGAGCTGATGTCTACACATGAGACCGCGGCAGACACTATAACCAGAACGTGCTTGCATAGAACTCACAGCTCGCACTGCCTAAGCAGAAGTCCGTGGCCCAATCACACAAAAGACCGTGGCAAGCCCAATCACCAAGACGTGACTTCACGAGAGACCGTGTCATACAGAACGTAAAAAGACAATCACTACAGCAAGATTGCACCAGCGCATTCGCAACTTACAAAAACAATCTTTACCTGGATAAAGGGACCACCTCAGACGTGCCATAGTCGACGTAGACTACCTTGGCTGATGGCGGGTTCGAGCTCCGATCAAGGTTTTCGACCTTAGCTCTGTAGTACAGGCCGTCGGCCGTGTACTGACACCTGCAAGGCATGCCTAAGGAATCATGCGAAAGAGTTGCCTCAACCGAGCGGTAGATTAATCTCAAACATGCGCCCAGGAAAGCACAAAAAGGAGAGGACTGCCATCAAAACAATTCCCACCATCGCTGCACCAAGCATGCCTACCTTTAAAGAAGCTACAAAACATTTGGACGGCTAGGTGGCCATCGTCAACCGGCATAATAAACCCTAAGTTCGCGTCGAACTTAAATCAACGAACTGCATCACTAAAGGCATGTCTTCCATACCTACTAGACCAAAATTTCGGATTAGGGCACGTCCGATTCACACCACACTGACACAGCAACTGCCTATCCTATCGTACCATACAAGCGCCACTCCCGATGCATAGACAGGGAAAAATCGATTTATAAGAACGAACCCTGATTGACGGAGAAGACCATCAGAAACGCTTAGCAAGCACGGAGTCAGGTACCTTCCATAGGCTCCTCGACCGTCTTTAACATGCTGGCAATGAACTCCGGGCTGTTCATGATGTCTTGAATGTGCTCCAGGTGCTCAAGGTTTTCATAAGCTTGCCTAGCTGTGTCGTCCAACGCGTCGTCCGAATACCGTTGGCCGGTTGCACTGGGTGGAAAGCGTTGAACGTGCACCTCGTTAGGCAAGCTGACGTCAGTTACGCGAACATCGAAGCGAACTCCGGGTTTCGGAAGGTACTGCTGAGTGTACCACCGATTTACATAAACGAAGTCCAGTCTAAAATAGGCACAGATTTAAACATATCACCGATATTAACCAATTGCCTACACAAGAGAGACAAAAAGGCAATAAGAAACCCGGACCACAACCGATAGTTGAAAAATAGATCAAAAGGTCAATATATAGAGAAATATACATATATATATATATATATACATATAAATAGATAGATAGATAGACAGATATATAGATAGAAAGATAGAAAGATAGATAGATAGATAGATAGATAGATGCATAGATAGATGGATGGATAGATAGATGGATGGATAGATAGATGGATAGTTACATAGATAGATAGATAGATAGATAGATAGATAGATAGATAGATAGATAGATAGATGGATGGATGGATGGATGGATGGA